>MU389725.1:764616-915608 GCA_022578765.1 Xylaria sp. FL0933 | reverse complement strand
AATTCGACGTGCAGCAATATGATCCAAAAATTTGAAGATCGGTTCAAAACCCACATACCTCCACCACCCACACCCTTTACCTGCTCATTAAAACTTTAGAAAAGGGATTCGTAATAAGTATTGTTTAGGTTTAAATTTCCAAGGGAACCTCCTCTGGCTCCTCTGCGGGCTCCTCTGCGGGCTCGACGACCTCCGCTTCGGGTACGGACTCCTGTGCGGAGTCGTCTTCGGCGGCTTCGTCGACCGGCATGGTGTTCTCTGGAAGTGCTGCATCGTCTTGTGACTCTGCCGTCGCATCTTCCGGGTCCGATGAGGCTTCGGCCTGTGGCGTCTCAGTAGCCTCCTCAGGCTCGGCTGACTCGACAGTAGTGGTAGACTCAGCTGTTGTTTGTGTTTGTGTCTCTGTCTGTGTGTGAATCTGTGTCTGTGTCTCGGTCACCGTGTGAATGACTCGCACAACTTTCTTCTCCGTGACGGTTTCGACCTCCTCAACGATCTCTGGCATCACCGGGGTTTCAGATTCCGCGGGGCCATCTTGGAAATTCGCAGATAGAGAAGCATCTACAGGGCTCTCGCAGGGCTCGTAGATCTTTGATACGCTAGTGGGAGAAGTGGAAGCCTCCTGGGCAGATTGCGATATAGACTCCGCTGCAGCACTGATAGCTGAATCCTGCTTAATGCTGTCGGCCTCCTGGTAGTCGGCACTTGGCGCGCTCGATTGGGATGCTTGGCTGTATGAGGCCTCGTGGTATATAGGCCTTGAACGAGAAGGCTCGCTATGCACGGCCTCAAAGTTTTCCGCAGCTGCAATTGCCTCCACACTACGGGCCTCCATAGGACGCTGGTACTCCTGAGCTACTGGAGGAGGATTAACGACAGAAATCCGCTGCATCTCTGGCATATTCTTCAATCTATGAACAATAGGCTCGTAAGATGGTTCGGGAGGTGTGCTTCGTAGCGAGAGCAACAAGACGAAGAAGCTAAGTGCGACGATGGCGACATTCTTCCGATCCTGCATCAGAACCCTCACGCTCTGCCAGAGGAGCTCGGGCAAACTTGCTGACTGATACCCGCCGGGTTGGTTTTGTCTCTGCTCAGTTCGTCTCTCGGGCTCCGGGGATCGTGGAGGCGGTGGTGGTGACGGCGATGAATGGGCGTATGAATCAGGATGCGGCGAAGGGTCACGAGCATGAGATTGTGGGGGCGGTGGACTTTGCCCATATATCTCACGAAGCCTCTCTTCGTCTCTTTGGCGCCGGCGAGAAGCTCTTGATTCGCGACGCTCTTCGTGAACTGCTTCAGGTACGACCTCCGGCTCTGGTGATGGGGAAGGGGATGATCGCATTTGAGCCTGTGCTTGCTGCAGAAGCTCCTCGCTTCGACGCTGTTCTTCATATTGCAAGGCCACTTCTTTGGCAATCTCGGCCTCTTCTTGTTGCGCGATCTCGCGCTCCTGCTGCGCCGCCGCAAGACGCACGATTTCATCCTGGACCGCGGGCTCGACTATCGGCTCAAGCTCCACGTCCACGCGCTCCATCTCCTTCCAGCAAGCTTCCCAGGCGCCGGCCCGCATAAGACCGTTGCTAGCATATACTTTGACGCGGAATATCTTGTCCGCACCAAGAGAGTCGTATCGGATCTCGCTTTTGCATGTAGCACACCAGTGACGCTTTGTAGATGACTGCGATGGTGGTGGCTTATCATAATCGTCTTCGCTCTCGTCCTCCACAAGCGATGCTGCGTTTGCGGGGCCTAGGTAGTGTCCACATTCTAGGATCCTTGCGCGCCGGCGAACAGGAAGATCCAAGGCTTCTAATAGACGCTCCTCGAGAACCTCATAGTCATTCTGAGGGTGGCCGAGCAGAATACCTCGTTCGATCACAGTATCGCCGACGCGATCTTGCAGTATACGCCATGAGTTCCGCAGTGTCTTTGCTTGTTCGCTCATCTCAACCGGGTCTAGGTTATTAACCAAGTCTCCCCACACCCATCGCAACGGTAATAGCGTTACATGAAGAAGCACGAGAGGCGCTTCCTGGCGGGTCTTGAAACGTGGTGGCGTAGACTTCCTCTTAGGAGAGTATTGCGCCGAGGCCGAAGGCGTCCCTAGTCTTGAGACAGTCGGAAAGTGCTTCTTGGAAGATCGCGGAGAGCCATAGACGGATCCCGTGGGTGACGACATCTGCATGGCCCTCACATCCGAAGGCGTCCTGAAAGGCGGCCGCGGCGTTCCTCGTGCGGTGGGAATGAAGTCTTCCTTTTCGTACTGCGAGATGTCTGAAATGCGAGGCGAGCGGGTGATGGTTGTCATGTTGTCGGCGTCGACTCCCTTGCCCGACTCCGAGCCGGCGTCGTACGAGCCCATAGAGCTGCGTGGACTCTTGTCAGTGAAGACATCCTCATCCGTGCCTCCGTGCTGGGAGCTGCTCTCATCACCGTCTCCCACTCTCGGGGTGGGATCCGATAGATGTGACTCAACATACGATTGCTCTCGGTCGTCGGGCTGAAAAGAAAGATCTGACCTCTCGCTAAGCATAGAATGTCCCTCTCCTTCTTCGTCGTGGGCCGAGTTCTCATGTTCAACCTGGTCCACGATGTTTCGCGCTGCCTTCTCAATCAGCTCCTCCGTTCTCTTGGAAGCCCTTCGGGACGAGGTTCTGGAGTTTTCTCTTGTGTCTCTGACGCCTTCGTCATCGTCTTCTTCAATGCTTGGCTGCAAATTCGATTTTCTGTCGGTGTCCTTGGTCATCTCAGCATCTGATTTCCGGTCGGAAGACTTGGCCGATATTGGCGTGCCGACTTCTCCATCGCCTGCCGAGGAATCGTTCGCCTCTGGTGTATCGCGTGTTCGCTTGGGAGCTTCGCTGGTCGGTGGTTGTATTTCTTCGTCCATTGGGGTGCTGAGGCAGGATGGGTCGACGTGAATTTCAAAATCGTGGTTCGGTTTCGTACGAGGCATGGAAAGGACAACAAAAAAGTTTAGAAAAAAAAGCAATGCACCCTTGACCTTGTCAATATTACTTGTAGCACAACGGGCCTTGGGCTGAAACCTGGGGAAAAGGGACAGTGCACCTATAGTACATACAGCAAGCCCACAGCGGTAAAATTGATAGGTTTGTTATGATATTTTTGCTGAGCTGTCAATTCAATGTTCCATCTGCACGTCTGGTTGGCTAGATGCAATTGGGTTGCTTAATTGGGGGGCGCTTGCGGTAGGTTAGCGGTAGTCAATGTTGATAGTCGTTGCCGCGTCAACATGTGGCGCTAACCCAGCAGAATCATCTTAATTCGCCAATCGTACAACTGTACGTGTATCAATAACACTTACTTCGTATCGGTAGACAGACTAGTATCTATTCTCGGTAATTGAACGCCACGAGTTTCTACAGCTTCTAGTACAGTAAACCAACAGTCGAGGCGGTCGAAACAAAACTAGGGACACCCGCCCACTCACTCCACCTACAACCACTTAAGGGTAGGTGTCCCTAGTTTTGTTTCGACCGCCTCGACAGTCTCTGTTCTTCCAACTTCGGTGCTTTGCTGGAGACGGTGAACATCTCAGGCAGTGTACAGCAGGCATATCTTATCTACTCTTACGGCTGACGTCATATGTTCATTCAACCGCTTAGTCTCGAATGATGTGGTAGGACACAAGGCCCCAAATCTTTACGCATAGAATCAACTTTCGAAAATCTTACAAAGGTAACCTTGAAAAGTTACGAGAAGTTACCGCTTGTAGAGTACTGTGGTTGCTTGCGGTAATGTCTCTTGCAGTAATGTCTCTTGCAGTATTGGACCGGTAACAGCCTGTAACACCGAACAAGCCCTTAGCAAGCCTGCCGCACTTCTGTGGAGCGTCCCATTGCCTGCGAACCCTCCCAATTGCAGCAAGTGTTCTTCTCTCCTGACCAATCACTGCTTTCCATTCTAGCTAAGCTCGCTAGCTACAGTGGCAATGTTATCCACCGGCTTAGCTTTACTACTCGCCGGAGCAAAGATTGCAAGATGACTCCGATATTCGCAACGTTCAAGTCCACGATGCCGCCGTCTTCACAAACGTTCAAAATACGCTTAGCCTATGCTGCTCGCGGTCTACCTACAGCCCCTTATGTAGGGCGCCATGCGAATCACAGCATTTATCGACTTTACTCGGCGGCTTCATTGCCATCAGCCAGTGCGGTGGTAGTTGGTGCTGGACCCGGCGGCATCACGGTCCTTGGCAACCTACTTGAGCACGGCACGGAATTGCAGACCGATCAGCGAAAGCTGGTCTGGGTCGACCCTCACTTCCAGGGCGGCCGTGTAAATTCTCGCTACCGTGAAGTACCCAGCAACACCAAAGTGGGTTTATTTGTGCAGTTTGCCCACGATGTCTCGCCGTTCAGGGCCATCGTCGAGGAGAGCCCGAAACCGAACGCCTTGACGGCTTTGCAAGAGCTGCCTCAGGACCAGGGATGCCGCTTAAGCTATGCCGCTGATATGTGCTTGATGCTGACCCAGGGATTGGTCGTGCATCCTCACGTTCAAGCACATCAAGGCAAAGTGGCGAGCGCCACACTAGACGAACGATCAAAACTGTGGACAGTCAGGTTTGATGATGGCCAACATGTGACGACGTCAAGGATAGCTCTATGCACGGGCTCTGCCCCGGTTTCGAAGACATTGCCCGCCATCGAGAAGATGGGTCAAAACCTATCACCAGTGGACTTGGACATAGCCCTCACCCCATCCATCCTAGCTAAAACTTTCAACCCTGCTGCCAAAGCCACCGTCGCTGTTATTGGTGCCTCGCACTCGGCAATATTGGTACTTATGAATTTTGTCAATCTCGCTAGTACATCACATCCCCATCTCCGTATTAAGTGGTTTACACGGAATAAGCTGCGTTATGCTGAGTATAAGGATGGTTGGATATTACGTGACAATACCGGTCTGAAGGGTCAAGCAGCGGAATGGGCACGTCAGAACCTGGACGAGGACACGTTTCCTAAGAGCCCCGTCAGCAAAGTTATCACCAAAGTCTGGACAGCCGGCAGAGAAGAAGAGGCCTACGCTGCAGAATTCCCCGAATGTACGCACGTCGTCCAGGCTGTTGGCTACGCTCGAAATCCATTGCCTAGTTTAGAGGCCATTGGAAAGGATGGGGGCCCCAAATCTCTCCAGGTGGAATACGACAACGTAAACGGACGTTTCTACACACAAGATGGCTCGAAGTCAGAACAGGCAAAGGAATATGTTCCTGGACTGTTTGGTGCTGGAATAGCCTTTCCGGAACGTGTGACCGACCCTCTGGGAAATGTTGAGTATGCCGTTGGCTTCTGGAAGTTCATGAAATTCGTAAAAAGAGTTGTGCCCGACTGGATCAAGGCTTAGCTATAGAAGCATGGTTTTATCAAAGCGACGTATTATAGAGTAAGAGCCGCTTCGCCCTCTGTTAGATCGGCCCATTTGAAGCCTCGTGGCCTTTCGACTGCATGGCACACAGCGTACGGATCTCCGCCGATCTCTGTACTAATAATTCTAGAAGTTTTAGATCTAGACGAGATACAAAGCGGCCAGGATCGACCGCGAAGTTTAGATCATGCTATATATATATATCACTTTCTGTGGGATCAATATCCAGTTACAGAGCCTTGTGCAAGCCCTCGTGCTTCACGACCCAGTTCCCATCTCGAGGAAAACCTGGTGCATCTCCCTCTGAGCCTTGCCAGCCAGCAGCCATGTACGCCACTGTACGACTCATTAATGCTCGTTGACTATTCAGGCCCAGGATAGAAGGGACACGTACCAGCATAAAGGAATCCCGCATTACCTGGCAGGAAGGGCGGAGGTGTGCCGCCTACATCAGTCAGCAATGAACCCTTTCGCAAGTATCTAGGTTCAAGTCATAAAGAAGCTTACCATTTCCTCCACGTTCAGCGAACCCAGCATCATCAAACACCCAATAGTCATAAGCGGTTAGATAATCGATGGCACGCTCAGGGTTCCCAATCTTCGCCGCATTAAGAGCCAGCACAGGCCGTCCCCAGCCGAAGATCTTGTCGTCGGTCCAAACCTGCGCGACCTTATCCGCTGTACGGAGGCCAACGGCTGGGTCGACAGCCGGCGTGTCGGGCAAGAAGCCCTGGAGCATGATGACGCTACGCGGATCGTCTACTAAATCGGGATCCTCCCACCATGAAGCATTGAGTCCTTCGTAGACGGCGTAGAGCCCATCGGCTTGCGGCGGCGATGCCAACTTTGCCGCTACTGCTGTCCACTTCGACGGAACAGGCTGTCCGAGACGCTGCTTCCATTCCCGGGCGATGTCGAGGCCGTAGCGCCAGTAGGCAATCTAGAGCAAGTGTGAGTTACTATATTACTTTCACTTTCAAACAGGATGGGAAATGTAAACCTACTTCATAAGCTAGGTTCAAGCTCTCTTCAGGAGGCGTATTCTCTGTAACCCCATACGCACTATATATGAAAGAGGTAAAAGTTCAGTCCGGTACAGGTGTTCGCCGCATCGACACTTACGGAGGCCCAAGGTCATATCGCCCAGACGTCTGATTGAACCAGGCATATGAAGCCATATAATCAGCTGTGGCCGTGATCACACCATCCCAGCGCTCAAGGGTTTCCTTGGTAGGCGAAATCCGGTATCTCAGCTCAGCGAGATACATTGGGTGAGGCTGCATTTCCGGCGGGTCAGTCGTTTATACTCCTGGAAGTCCAAGCTGGCATGAGCTCACCTGCTGCCACAAGAGATAGCCGTTAATGCCCCCGGGTGAGCTTCGACCTGTCATAATCTCCGTCATTTTCGGCCACCTATGCAGGACGTCAGATATTAGAGCTGCCCGCATGTCGGGATCTTAGATTCGGTAGATACCTGGCCCCCTCCCAGCCCATTGCCTTCGCTCTCGCCATGGAAGAAGGCAAGAACGTCTCGTAAAGTTCCGGGAATATGTTGTCAAAGTGCTCCAATCGACCCCAAGTGCACCAATGGGCATTGTGCCAGAGCACTTGCTCCATGTGGAATTTTCCTGTCTTGCCTCAGTCTCATCATCCTCTAGGGCAAAATGACCGCGGGCCTGATCTTACCGTACCAACCGTTGTTCATCAGCCCGCTTTCTTGGGGAGACTGCCCGCTTGGAGCACTATTGACGCGCACATGGTACTGCGATAGGATAATCCTTCGTTGTAGTTCATCGGCCTTGGGGCTAGGAGATGATGTGACGTCCACGAAACCGCCCTTGCTCCAGTACTGATTCCAGCCCGCTGAGTTTCGACGACGGATCGTGGCCGGCAGTTCAGCTCTCTGTTTCTCGGGAGAAAAGTTCGCTGAGAATTCAATGGAGCCATTGGCGGTTTTGTGCGCTTTAGACAAAGTATAACGGTGCGCAGTAGGCGAGTTCGAGCCCGATGGTTCGTTTCTGGTCAATTTGAGCGGTAGTCCATTGGGCCAACGGAGATTCACAAAGTAGCTGGTTTCTTGCAGTCGGTGGTATATATGTGCGTCCTCAACATCTCTAGACTCGATAATGGCTGTGCTGTGGTTCAGTGGAAAATCGTATACGCCTACGAACACCTCGTACTTGTAGTTCGAGTTGTGAATTGGCGGATAGGGAAAATCTAGCTCAACCTCAAGAACACCCGAGGCCACAAGCTTGGACTCGATGCGAAACGCCACCGAATCGCTCTCGAAATCTCCTTGCGTGATGACCTTTACGGCTTCGCCATCGACGTTGAAAGTCGACGTTATTACACCGTTCCAGACATTGAGTTCTTGGATTGGATCTGAGATCTGTGCACCCGACAGCGTCGCGCCATTGTATTTTAGACCGATGCGGCCCAGATTGATGCGGTTCGGATTACCTATGAGCCATTGGCTTGCTTCTGGCAAGTTCGGATCTGGAAGGTCATACGACACATTTCTTCCGTGTGTTAACACAGCAACACCGTGATAGTCATTGATGTTCTCTCTATTTTTCCGTTAGAGCGGGTAGAGAAAGCATCACAATCCCAATTCTTTGCGTACCCATCGTCTGGTAAAGAGTCGTTATGCCAAGCCCAACTGGAGAGTGTGTTAAACGGAAGAAAAGTCTATGCACTATGTGAGCCCAAAATCCACACGTCAGTATGTAGTTGGTACTTACTTGCATGCCCGTGTTATCAACATTGAAGGCGAAGTTTCCATTACCAACTTGGAGAGGCGTGGTGCTATTGTCGATAAGAGCTGTACGGACAACATTGTATCGAGAAACGATAGCTTGTCTTGGGGCATGTTAGCACCTACTGCTTTTCGGGGTCGAGTTCGAAGATGGTAGGCGAACCTGTCAATCGCACACGAAGCTGTGCCTACGAGCAATAAGAAAGGCCATAGTAACACAGTGTTAGACATGGTCAAGGCAACCAAGTAATAACGTCGCACCCTAAACTATATCTCAGTACCTATTTTTCAAGCATTATTCACACGCGACTCTTCGCGATCTCTCTTATACAGGATTTTTTTCCTCGGCCAGTGACCGAGTGCCCAGATCCATTTCCGGGGTAAATGTACACCGAATTAAAGGTACCCCTCAACAAGCGACGATCGGACTAATTTGCCTCGCTCCATCTCTTAGAAATATGTCCCGAGCAAGCGAGACGAAAGTTATCTATGAAACTTAGAAAACACATCAAGTTCTCTTTTCTCATAGTATCTTAAAGTGGCGTGCTAGGGCAGGACAAACGATCTAGATGAGACATCCAGCCGCGAGGAGCGGGAATCGTCAATTCTAAAACTCCTATCTAAGTATCATATTACCTATTTAGTGGGATTGCCTTGTATCTGTCTTATTCAATCTCACAGTTTCGTAAGGATCGACATGCGTCTCTGCAAACTTCCTAGCAGACACTTTCTTGATGAACAGGATGTCCAGCTCCTCGTAAGTGCGACCCTTAATCTCAGGCAAGCGGAAGTAAGACCAGACAAAAACGAGGAACGCTGTACCGCCCCAGAAGAATCCACTCTTACCACTCCAATTCCATTCTACTGGGCTAATCATGTAAGTATTCAAGAACTGGGAAATGATGTTGATAACCTGGTACGCTACTCGCGCAAGCACGACCGATAGAGGACGGAGCCGAACCGACGAGGTCTCAGATATGATACTGTACTGTATAGATATTCAGCATAACGTTGTGCGAACATTGATCTGGGTACTTACAGCTAGAGGGCCAATAGTCAAGGAATAGATGAATAGCCAGAGGACACAGAGACCACCGGACGGCCAAAGCGCCCGAGTTCCAGCAGAGACGTTTAGAATGCCGACAATTATCAAAACGAGTGATAGGGCAGCCATTCCACTGACATAGAGTGTGCGTCGACCCCACCGAGTAATGAGAACCCAAGATCTGCGATGAACAATTAGCACGAAGCTCATTATTGTTCTGACCGAGAGACCACTTACAACACAGTTCCGATAAACCCAAAACCTTTGGCCCCCAGACCAAGGTAGAAAGATGCATCTGTAGGTAGGCCAGCTGAGGTGAAGAAGTATGTAGGCGTATATGCAAAAGTACTACCGGAGAGGATCTGACCGGCGAATGCAACACAGACGATCTCTGTTCGGCGCAGATTGATCCCCTTGAAGCAGTCCGCGTATGTCGCGCCTGAAGTCTCCTCTGCTTCCACTCTGTTTGTGTGCACCATCATTGCAATCTGGTTATTGATCTGTTCATCAGTCTTTCCGCCGCTCAACCTCTGAATCGACCGCTTGGCTTGTTCCAGGCGCTCAGCACGTACAAGCCACCACGGACTCTCAGGAGCCAGATAGCATACTACCATTAGAGGTATCGGCCAGACCTATTTCGCGAGTTAACGTTAGTATAAAATATATGTATCATATTCATGGGTCACATACCCATTGGACAGCGAAAGGAATGCGATAGCCCCATTCGTTTGGAATTCCAAGACAGGCCGTCAATACACCAGCAGCGAGGAGTTGACCAATAGCCCAGCATAGGTTAACGTAGGTAGTCATATAACCACGCAAATTCGTAGGGCAGACCTCTGAAGCGTAGGCCGGGGCTAGTGTAGCGAAGACACCCCAGGCGAGACCGCAGAGAATTTGACCAGCAAGCAATACCTGAACACTATTGGCTAAAAAGACGATCAGGATGAAGAAGTTGATGATTCCCAATGACCCGATCATTACCCATCGGTAACCCCATCTCGAAGCAATGTAGCCGTTCAGTATACCACCTATTCAAATATGATGTTAGAGTTGCATTCTGAATCAATGCATGCTGTTTGAATCCTCATTCCATACCAACAATAGCGCCTGCCGTGCTGGCTTGATTGAGGCCGGTTTGCCAGGGTCCAGAGACTTGATATCCCGTTTCGGGCCCGTAGTAAGTTCCAAACTTCTTGTTGAATTCGGGGTATGCGAAGAAAGTGCCTATGAGGATGGTGTCGTAACTGCAGACAGTCAGTCTTTAGGAATCAAGCATTATCAGATTAGATTGCCGAGGAGACTTACCCTTCCATGATAATTGTCATTGATATTAACACCGACCACATAACAGCCCTACGATTCTCTCGCAGAGCCTGCCATAATGTCTGTGCGTGTTCATCGTCGGTAGCTTGCTTTGCCTCGAATAGGGCGTCCTGTCCCAGCTTTTCCTCGAGATCCCTGTCAGCCGCCTTCTGGGCAGTGATCGGAGCGTTCGAAGCCATGATTCTTTCTATCCACGTTGATCGCTACCAACTTGAACAAAATCTTCTGTCGTAGCCGGGTAATAGCAGCCGCACAACGAGCCCCGAAAAGCTCCGTTCCAACTTTTTCGAGGGGGGTTAAGGTCGCATTATAAGTTCCCGAGAGACCTGGTCATGTCTGGTTCCCGGCCCAGTGGTCTGGGGTTCACGGCGCCGAGACAATGGATGAGGTTGGGGAATTTGGGGGACCCGTTCATCACGAACCCCTGTCCACTCTTCCAAGGGTCAGCAAGTTAATCCACCAATACTCTGTTCCCATCGGGTCTAAATAGTATTCTTCCCGTCCACAATAGGCCATGATAGAGTTTTAGCAGCGTTGCTTCTCCGCGGTCGGCAGGCAATTGTAAAAAGTGCTAGGATTTCGCTATTTATTCAATCATGAGCAGCGAATGTTGTCGCCTAACCCATGTTAGCTGGCCCCTCCTCGCTACATATATGATGGGTTTCTGTTACGAGCAAGTAGTATACGTAGCAACTGAATGGCCTCCTCCCGATACTGCTTGGAATGAGTGCGGTCTCGACTCATTGGTGTTCCGATCTCTAATAAGTTCCAGGTTAAAGCTACAAGGTCGAATTCTCCAAAGCCTGTATCCCCGCATCTTCCCCGGATTCTCAAGAGATCTGCCGTCCAGGAAACTCAGACATTTGGTAAACATACCTCTATCGGTCCTCGCCTGCTTGCTGGCCGGATTAGAAAAGAGATAGACTAGACTAAATGCAGACTAAAGTCCAGCCAGGTACGTGCGGAGAAAGGGAACACACGGACCGCGAACCCGAAAAGCAAATCGGTAACAATCCTTGACTTGAGGTAACAACAAGATGCTCCGAAACGTGCTAAGGTTACTGCATACATCTATGTACGATCCCCGGGTCTAACGTAGCCTAGACTCTCTCCTCT
The DNA here is from genome assembly GCA_022578765.1 of Xylaria sp. FL0933. Taxonomy (NCBI): domain Eukaryota; kingdom Fungi; phylum Ascomycota; class Sordariomycetes; order Xylariales; family Xylariaceae; genus Xylaria; species Xylaria sp. FL0933. The sequence goes on along the minus strand of MU389725.1, from coordinate 903,972 downwards.
GCATGCCCAATAATCTCTCGCATGCATTCTACTAGTGGTCATCTTCCTGTATCTCAACCAACGATGCTCCGGCCACTGAGTGAATCCGCGATAACACGCTCACCTTTTTAAAGCGTCATGTATCTTATGATGTAAACCTCAAAGACCGCGGCTCGATTACCGCTAACATATCTATATATCGCAGTCCCGCCTCTGCTCCTAAAACCTTGTTGTATATATATGCGGCACTACCCTTTCGAGCTCACCTTCTCAATTATTTGACAACTAACTGTCGACAACGAGGATTATATAATAATTTTTAATTCCTTCTTCATTTATCGGACCTCATCATACATGCCAATCTCTCCTGATAAGAGCAACAAATGAAGACCCTATTCATACTAAGTTTGCGCCACAATACCTGACTACGGAACCGAGTATAATACATCCTTGCATAGGGCAGATTGCGCCACTTGGGTATCATTTCCTTCTTGACTTGATTTGCAAACATCCGAGATACTGAATGAACAAGCACCAATGCTATCATCCTGATTATCACTCTGGTTTTTCTCTCCCGATCGTACGAATTGAGGTTGTGTGAGCGCAAGCTCTGGGCATGATGTGATGTGAGAGGATGCTCGCCGTTCTAGCTGCGAGGGGTTTGGCTCTGAAGCCCTTCTAGAACTCGGCTCGACTGATGTTGAGGTGAGGAATGTTCCTGCTTGATGATCGGGCCGTGTGGGTGCATCAGTGTCTGGCGATGCTGGCTCTCGACGAAACCTGCGGGGTACAAACGTAACGTATAGGGTGTGTTTGCAAGCCCGCGTCGTCCCAAATACCAAAAACGTCTGCGAAATAATATTAGTAAGGGCTCAAATTGTTCAAAGAATTGATATTCGGAGCAACGCAAGCATAGCTTACCAATAGACCTGTTGAGACCCCGGGCAAAAATTCGACGAAATCGACTCGCGCGCGACTGGCTGATGTGTCTGGCTTGTGTGGGAGAACTTGTTTGGTATTATTTTTGGTTTGAGTGAGTTCTGATAAGACGGACAATATCTGGAAAGCTTCGATGAAGAGAAAGGCGATGGTAAATCGCACGATGAGCCAGCCGTCATAGATCCTATTGTCTGTGTTCAAATTCGAGTCCTGCCCGCTCCCTCCCTCATTCTCGCTCCTATTCTGAGAGATAGGATAGCGAATAGTCCAGCGATGCGATCTTCTCCGTGTATGAATATACTTCGCGAGTATAGCAATAAGGAAAATGCTCCCAAAGAACAAACTAGCAGCCACTGCGTCGAATCAGAAAAGACACTACAACAGCGGGAAGAATATTCAATCCACTTACAGCTAACGTCAGCGATGATTAGGAACGCCGCGGTCGAGTTCTTAACAGCTGGAATTTGCAGGAGACCTATAAGAATTACAGGTAGCAGTAGTGCCACTGCTTTCGATATGGCACCCGATTTGCGACTAATATATCTACCCGTGAAAGATCCGGACGGGTCATAGATAGAGAATGCCAAAGAACACGCCCTATTCAGTCTCTCAGTCTAAAGTCCGGATTCCATGCCAGGTTAGAGCTTACCAAAATAGGGTTAAGATACCCTCCGCATTATAGCAATAGTACTCTGTTTAAAGATTATTATCAGTCTTCGCGTCGTCGTCGTTCCGCTGATGGTCAGATAGGCCGAACATACGTATGTAGAAAAGCCCTAAGTCAAGTCCATATGAGCCCCCTGCAAGAGCAAGTTCAGGACTTCCCAAGTGATGGTGTACATAAAAGTATTGCTTCTCCTTTATTTCGGTCCATCGTACAATTGTGTGTAATTGTTGCGCAATGCTGGCGGCGGTGTTGAGAAATGTAGTGTAAGCGAGCAGAGCGACGTCTTAATTGATGTCAGCATAGAAGTTAATTCGACACCGTCGGAAGGAGTTCTCACAACTACCGGTTGCTCGGTGCTTACACACAAGCAAGATCATTAGAGAACTGCATAAAAGACATAAATAAGAGTAAACTTGAACTCCAACAGCAGCTGCCAAGGCATCATGCGGCAGCTGAACTACCACCATAACGAGTGGTAGAGGCGAGCCGAAGGCATGAGGCAAGTTAAGTTAACTATCACATTGGGCCTCGATCTAGACCGGCGTTTCAAAAGAAAAGGAAAATGAAGACGAGTCCCAGTTGCAGAACTTTATCGTAGAGAACTGAGCAGACCCGTAACTAAGAGACCGGGATCTACATGGGCAAACGCCCTATATGCGTATATATTGCTACCCTGAGCGGGTGTGCAATGCCGATGAGATTATAAGATCTTCCTTGCAGATTTTCGTGGGGGTGGAGGTTGTTGCTGCGTTAGGTATCATTGAAGAGGCCGAGCTTTCATGCATACCAAACTTATAACAGAAGGCACATTCCACCTATTCACGTAAGAGCTTATGAATAACGAATGGAAAAAGGTGTCCAAGCAAGTTGTTGACGATTTTGATAGATAAAGACATGAAACGAATCTGATCGACATTCAAATTGAATCAGGTGAATCATACCTGCTTTATTAGCTCTATGATCTCCTAAGACATTTGTGTATAGATCAACGGAGACCTTATTGATAAGAGATTACGTGGATTTGTATGGGAAAGCGAGGGGGCCTTGTCTTTTCGTCGCTGATATCTGGCCATAGTCCGACAGCTGGGATTGTAATTTAAGGCGAACGAGGCCAAGATCATGCCAAGGTAGTTATAGCCATGAAGCACGCAGTGGCAGCAGAAAACGTTCTCTATTCTTGTATCGTCATCGCTCTCCGATTGAGAATTCAATTTCATGACCACGTATGAGATTCCTTGAGCGATGGCGATATCGCCAAAGCAGATTTCACGATGCTTACTACAATTTGGGCTTGCCACGAGCTCTCCGGCAGGACACGGGGCTCAAACGGATCGCCTTATAGGTGCGGCCAATGCAATAACACCCTCCCATCCGGCAAACACCCGTCCTGATGACGTCCCTAGCTCCGGCTTCTTACTTGAGACAGGTACGATGAACTACTGCACTATGTTACTTCGGCGCGTCAGTCACGATCATTAGCCTAGTACCCCCCATATCGACGATGACGACTGCTGGAGTTCGATGAGATGGTGCTTCGCGTAATTGAAAGACTCGAGACAATTCATCCAGGGATTTGCCACTCCTTGTCGTTGCACCAACGCTCCAAGCGATCCGACACATGAAGCACGTTCCCAGTATTGATGGCTCTTGGCGAACCAGAAATTTGTCACTTCCCCAAGGGCTTGTTGCTGTTATCAATACGCGGGCGGCTAAGCGAGGCCTGCGTATTCTGTGGTTCTAGTTCGAGACGAGCCGGAGCCCACCTTCCTAGTGCAGTCGGTTGTCTCCTCTGACAAACCGCATGCGTTCGTTGCTCGGAGCGATGCACGAGTTTGAAGGTGCCAAGCTGCAATGCCGTCGACGACCGGGTATCGTGGCCGCTTCCGTGACCCTATACTGCATGTATCTTAATCTTTACTAGCAGGGGTCATACAGAGAAAACTACCGACCCCTGACAGAACGCGAGCCACCTGAGTAGGTAGGTTATCTTCAAAATTTCCTATATACAGTCTTGTCCTACATTATATGCTACCTGGCACGAGTAGGCATAGTAGTCTTGGACTTCGAGGCATTGCCTGTACCGCTGAACGAAGACCACCAAGAAGATTATCGGCGCTCAGCTTGCTTCGTTATCTACCGCGCCGGCCAGGCGGACAACATCCGCCCACTCTTTAGGCCTCACTCTACCCCCATCTAGCATGCTGTTGAGGTACCCCTCTGCCTCTGCTGCCCAAGCGAGGAGCTGCTCCTCTGCTCCCCACTCACCCATGGCCATGATGCCAATCGGGAGCTTGCCCTCGCCTTGTTCCGGCTCGTCATATCCCACCGGTGCGCTCACCGCGGGGCAGCCAGTAGAGTTAGCTAGCCAGATATACATCATCATGCGTAACGTTAGGTTACCGTCGCTGAATCCGTAAGCCTCATCGCCGGGGTGGATTTTCCAACCAGCCTCAGGTACCGTTGGCGTGATTATGAGCAGACCGGGATGCTTTTGAAAGAGGAAAGCAAGGTGTTCCATCAGTAGTTGCCTCAATTGAGAGTATTTGATCATATCCGTAGCTGACGTGCAACGAGAAACTGCCATGAGGGTCAAATTGCAGTGGCTGATAACGGACGTTGACCGCTCTCTGAGCCGGGAGCTCAAGTGATCCAGGCCTTCAGCAAGCGCCCAGGCACCATGCGCCCACTGACCTTCTTGAAGATAGGGAATGTGAATGTCGACTACGTCGTAGTTGAGCTTGTCGGCGAAATAGGCGATAGCCTGGTCTATACTCTGGCGTACCACAGGAGACGCGCGGTCGATCCACTCTCGGCATATGCCGAGCGTCTTTTTCGCCGAGGGAGACGGCGGCATAGATGGCGCGAAGGAACTCTGAGTGACATCGTCAGGGTTAGGGGCGGTCATTGACCGATATGCTACGGTTAGATCGGCAGCTGTAGCAGCAAGAGGGCCGATAACACAGATAGAAGACTTCATCGTATGTGTGCGATGGAGGGTGGGTTTCAACCCGTACATGCCGCAGAAGCTTGACGGGACCCTAATGCTTCCTCCGGCATCTGTTCCAATAGCAATTGGTACCAACCCAGCGGAAAGTGCAGATCCTGCGCCAGAGGAAGAGCCGCCTGGGTAGTACGAAGTATTGTTCCAATTTTTAGGCGTTCCACGGCGCGGGTTACAACCATTAACATCGCTCCCCAGCTCGTGCATTGCGAGAGTACCGACGATGACGGCACCAGCAGCCTCCAGCTATTGATAACACCGAGTTAGTACCATACGCATAATGTAAGACATTGTCACTGAGGCAATTCGTAGCTTTAAGATATGCTGGGGGGGATGAAGGGCTCCAGTGACTGACCTGGGCGATGGGCCAGAGCGATTTCTCTGCAGGCACGAAGGCGCTATCCGAGGGATCTGGCCGCTGCCCGTAATAGCATGTATATCCCTCAACGGGTGTATCCTCCTTTACACCTATGGGTACACCATCAAGCAGTCCAATGGGCTTACCCTGGCGGTAACGTTCAGTGGAGGCTCTGGCAGCGGCAAGTACTGCTTCCACGCGAGTCTCTGACCATGCTGATATATATTTCCCGCCTCGTTCGCGAGAAACCATGGGTATCAGAGCCTGGGCCACCTGGAGAGGCGTCAACTTCCCAGCCTTGTAAAGCTCATGGTAATCAGCACTGGAGTAGAAGCGACCAGCGAGATCCTCCGGTTGCCGGGGGAAATGCTCTGGCTCGACTGCTAACCTCGGTGCTTCCTTGCCGTCTGCCGTCACCGGCGTTACAACAGGCTAAGATTCTTGTTAACGAGAGTGGTGAAAGTTGTTTCCAGATTCCAGCGTCTTACATGGAGGTTGTAGTCATACTGTTCTAAGCCCCGGATATCGTGGACACGGCCGAACTTTGGCATTAGTCCACTATAGTTCACCAGAGTCAGTAAATAGTCTTTCGGGTTAAGTAAGCACGGCCTTCGTGAGACTCTGTATGCTCCCGGGACAGGTTCGTTGCTATCACATGAACTTTTTGCTTCACGCAAGGTGTGCAAACAGGAATAAAATGACTTGAGGGATAGCTTACCGTTGCCTTTGCCAAGAATGGCAACTTGTTAACACTGCCAGTGAGAGTGAGCACCTGAGCTCTAACTTGATTGCATTTTTAAAGCAAGGACCTACGCATTCGCCGCGAGCACCAGCGTCCAGCCTCTTAGAACTGGGTTCGACTCTTCAACAAAGGACGATGCCGTGCGAGGACCTTCGCGTGCCCGGGGGTAGCCTGAGAAACGCTGCTGGGAAGCTGCCATTCTCAAATACAGAAAAATATATTATTGGCTATATGATTTGTTCTTTGCCTATTGGGGGCCAAATTCAAGTCGAGGATGCGAGTGCTACCTGATAATCAATGCTGTGTAGTACAGAGTATAAGACTGAGCAATGAGATTGCATGGCCGAGGCTCATTACGGGGTCCTCTGGTTCAGCATACCAACCCGGCTGGCCCTTGCGTAAGGTACGCTATGCACCTAGGCTAAAAAGGTTACCTAGGTCACGCTGAGGTGAGATAGTGGCGCTCCACTAAGGCACCTACGGAGTAAGTAAGCAACATCTGCTGGCCTACACTGCAAACTTCCCAGCTCATGTGCATGCTGCATGATATTCCCGACATCTATTTCCAAATCATCTCCTGGGACCATTTTGGGCAATCCGAACTCGACATTCACGTAATTTTATCTAGCCAAGATATACAGGAAACTAACCCTCTGTTACTTCTAAGGTAAAGCGGCGCCCTTCATGGTCAAGAGCTGCCGTAATTATGTACTTCATGTTCCTCTAAATAGCTGATTTACCAATTTGCCCTCCATCTGTGCTAATTGTAAGAGTATAAGATTATTAAACGCGTTGATGAGAGTGGCTGGGTGTGCAGTACCGACGTTGGTAATAGGTGTGAGGGGAGCATCAAATGGTAGTTGTAGAATTCAAATAAATCGGCTGCTCCTCAAGATTCCAGGTTCTTGACAACCATGTGATGTATCGCTAAGACCATCCTAACACTACAAGCGCAGGCCGAAAGTCAGGAAGACGGTTCCATTGCTGTTGTACCCAAGGATCATCGCGATTGAGCATCTGGTTCGATGAAGCCGTACCCTGAACGACTGTTGTATCCTGAGATTCTGATGTCGTGAATTGTCGGTATGCATTAAGTTCTTCCACAATCAGTTCATCGAGAGCCGCTCGCAGGGGAATCTCGACCTCTTCACGTCTTGGGAACACTGGGGACATTTCCTGAGATCGCGCCCAAGCTTTATACCCTTCAATGCTCTTGAGATCGCCGTTGTCGCATAAGTCGAGAATTGTACCCTTGCCCTTATCCTTGTCTGTAAGATCTGGCCGGAAGGCTGGCCAGTAGGTCGTAGTAATTTGCTCGACGACAAGATATACGGTTTTGACAGAGCGAAATTTTGTGCCCTCAATCAGATCTCTGATCACATATTTGATATCGCCCCTGAAATCGCCAGGATTGATAGCGAGAGCCTCAGCCGCCGCGAAAAAGGGTTCTGGATTCGACAAAGGGTATGGGTAGCCGCTGGCTAACTCAAGAATATCCCTGGACCCGATGAACCAGGTCTCATTGTGCTTGTCACGCGCGGTGGGAAAGCCGCGAACCACTGCAAGGTCTTCAGCAACCGCCCGAGACTCGTGGCATACGTGCGCAATCAATGGTGGGTACAAACGCCAGTCCTCCCACGGCACGCTCCTCGCGAATAATTGAATTCGGCCCCTTGGCAGGGCGTATGCCCAAATCAAGCGTCTGATCTCGATTGGGAGACGTGAAAATAGCGAGAAGGCAGATAGATTAGGCATGATCTGGGCGCCTCACGTATCGTAATATGGTCTTTATGGAGTTAAAGTTCTCCCGGAGCCCAGTGTTGCGTCCAGTCCTGTGCAGGTCCTGTGCAACTGTATTGATTGGTGACCGCTGGACTGTCATCCCCCAAATAAACCAAGCCGGATACTGTGCAGACAGGATTCCCAGTCATGGCGCTCGCCGTCGCTCTATCTCAATGGTTCGGTTCCGGTCCTCACCCTGCGCAGTGCCGTTGCCGTCAGACCTAGCCACCAGAATCGTGGCAGGCTGGACTGCGATCGATATTCGTATGCATTATGCGCGCCATGAGAAGTGGCTTCGTGGATTATATACCATGGCAGAGTCTGACCGGTCTCGCACAAGCACAGGATTTCCCCCCATCATCTCCAGGATATGCTTGGATGTCATGTGTGTTCCTTTCGTCATCATAGGTGAGTCGAGTCGACGCGGAGCTTGCTGTGGAGCCAGTAACGATTGATGGGGTTGACGTGATACGTAGGGCTGATGACACCATCAGCGCGGAATGCGGTGCTGCATCCAGTTCTGCAACGATTCTGCAGTGATTCTGCAGCGATTCTACAGCGATTCTAGTGTTAGCCCTTGTAGTCGGTGGTTCCCGCTAAGAACAGACGGTCACAAATTTGCCAGGGAAGTTGATCGCAACTTGCAACCTGTATGGCGTATGAGATGAGCCCCATGAACGGCGCCGTGAAAGGACGAGACCGCCGCACGAAAATCCACTAACAGCGGGCGTAGCCGTCGCGCCAGAAGATGGGTAGGTATACTCTTACGTAGTGCGTGGGATGTCGCAGTCCAGGCCGCCGAAAAGTTACGTTAATATTTGCTTTCACTAACCCGTAACACTGCCGCTACGACGTATGAAGCCGGTGTACATGCCGACGGGAATGCGAACGTGGCGGGATGTGGATTTAAGAACTTGAGTCTCCTCGGCTCCGTTCGCTCTGGCGTCTCTCAGCTTGAGTTTGGTTGACTTTCCATGCTGCCCAGGCAATACCAGCACTAGTTACGGCGTAGATGATAGGCCATGTCACAGCAGCGCGAACCATGGCCTTTCTAACAGTCGGGGCCGGTGTCTTCAGCACCCTTCGCTCTATCACCGAGTGCCATACGGATTCTAAGAGAAAGCCGCCGACACAGATGCGCCCAAGCTGTTCCTTGCCGGTTGCGTAGTGGATGCGTTCGGCCAATTGGAGCGAGTATGGCTTTGGTGAAGGGGCCGAAGACATACTGAAAGCAAGCAAGGCGCAGTATTAGGTACTGATTTTCGTGGATTCGCAGCACTGATCTCCCTACCGCTTTGCATATGGAATATGGAGGAGCTGGGGGGACGATGGAACAATTTGCATGGTAAAATCAGTGAGTCAGTCGTTACTAAAGGTAAGGGTACTTATACGCGTCTCTGAAAGTTACTAGCTACCCAGGTAGGTGGATTCCACCTGTTAACATTGGAGAACTGCGTCGGATGATACTAATTACCAACCTTGGTAACATACTTCTCTAACTTCTCTCTCCACTGTGCCTCTTTCATTTCCATATCTAACAACTATTTAATGCTGGAGAATACTTTGTATACTTGGACTCGGTAAAAAATCGAGGCATGTATGTATATGTATATATATAGTTGTATACATGTATTTATCATTCGCGCGGAGTAGTTGATCCTCGAAGTACTATTTGCATACAGAGATTTATCAACCCTACATGTAGTGGTGTATTGGGCATTAAAGTGCCAGGTTGACCTGCATCTGCGGTTTACGAGGGCCACCGATAATACTAGCACCCCGGAGTCTCAGCAATGGACCGCAAACTCCGGGATTCCCGGGGTACTCATGCCCGATATTCACACAAAGGTTACATCCGCACGGGACCCCTCGTTAGACCCAGACAGGATGGACTGTTAAGGCCACATTTGCCATAACAGGAAGACCGAGGACGCGGCTTTCTACGACACTATGACGAGTCGAGCTGACTAGTATGCTTGTCAACTGATATCCCAGTATATAGTATACATGATGCGTTCACGCTCATCTCACGCCTTTGGTGGTAATAGTGAAAACGAGATACGGGTCTAGGCTAGGTAGCTAGCAATTAATATGCCGTGGGCGTAGAAAATGATCGTTTCACTGGTGGCATTGGTGAAAAGTGAGACCGAACTATGACCGCTGGGACGTCTTCGATCTCGTCTCGTGCAGTGAAGGTGACGATGCTGAAAGTCGCCTGGACCGAGGCCCTTACGAAATATATTGACTGTAGCTCTAAGGTATCGAGAAAGCTTGCTGTCCGCGGAAGAGGGAATTGGACATGAATTCCATAAGAAGAATACTCGGCTACGCTTGCCGAGAGTCGGCCGATGGATGATTCCGGAGCCCCCTCGATCACCGGCACTACTAGGTCGTCCGATCCAGCTGAGCATCGAGTCTGAGACATATTAAACAATATTACGTTAGTAGTAGCCATGTAGACGAACTATACCCGTAAAGCGTTTAGATAGGGCCATAGAGTAGTTATATTAGCAAGCTCAGAGTCTCACTATTGAGATTCGGGACTCAGATGGGCTAAGAAATATTGCGAAGCAGCACATAAGAGTGAACACGTTGTAATAAGACATATACAAAATGCAGCATATGTTCGTAATTATACAAAAATATATACAAGTGAAAATTCTCTTCTTGTCCGTTCGAGTCCCCGCAAATATTCTACCACGAAAAACCCAGCACACAGGAAGACCACCGTCAAACGCCAGACAACATCTTCAACTCCCCGGATTTGGAACCCTTCTCTCATGCAATCCAAGAACAGGGTATAAAAAAGCTAACTCTGTGTAAGGGGAGCACTATGTCCTGCGACTTCGTCGAGTCCCGGATTCCGGATCTGACGTTGCCTTGTGCACCATCTCCAGAGAACGGAACGAACTCTCGATACATCGTCAGTTGTAGGAGAACCGGCACATATATAGATAGAAAGGGTAGGTAGGTAAGGTAGACGACCCTATCGTTCATCGTTTAAAGTCGTTTCAACCTGTCTCTCTGATATACCAACTTCGCCCCCTTCCCCCATCTATATTCCTCGACATAGCAAACAATTGGCACATCAAGAAATCAGATGGAATCGTTTCTCTAGTCAATCTTTTCTCCCTGTTACTCGTCCCCCGTCACTGCGAGATGCCATAATCAGTGTCCGTAAATCTATAGAGCGATTTCTTCTTCTGTTCCCCTCTCCCTTTTTGGCGAAACAAAAAGAGGCACGAAAAAAGCAATTGGCGTAAAAAAACAGATGTCAATAAATAACGCAATGCAATGCAGGCACCAAAAAACACAATTTCTGACCAACCCTTTTATGCGATACCCAGGTTGGCGAGCTGCTGCGAGGGATTCTTACTCCAGTCCTTGCCCCAGTTGCCGCCGTCGCTGCCAGACGCCTTGTTGATGTCCCAGTCGCGCTCCAGCCTCCAAGCGTCCTTGCCTTCGATCCCCAGCGCCAGCAGATCGCAGCCGCGGTGTCCCCATTTGTCGGCGAACACGCGTCGGCCAGCATCCGTCATCGTCTCCAACCCGGCCTGGAAGCCTTCTCTATCGCGGTAGAAGGGCTCGCCCTGTCCTCCCGTCTGGCGGCCCTGCCAGGCCGTCTTTGGCGTGTCCTGTCCGGCCCATTTGAGATCCTGCATACGCTCGGCCACCCCGATGAGATGCTGGAAGGCTTCACCCTCTTTCTCAACCCAGCTCCACATATCCTGCTCGCGCTTGAGCTCTGCTTCGCGGTGTGGTTGGGTTTTGTCGTCTGCTGGTCTGAATACAGGATCACCAGCGAAGGCAGCGTGCGACCCAGGTAGCCGGAATAGAGCGCCGATATCCTTGAGCGGGACGTCGACGTCAAACACTAAGCCTGCTTCGCTCTGGGGCTGCCAATAACCAGCCCAATGAAGTCGCAAGTACATATCGCAATCGGCCGCGAAGTAGGGAATGTGCGTATCCCAGGCGCCCACATCAAGGTATGCATCGCGGTTAACTAGCGTGAAGAGATCGTAAGCGAAGAAATGCGTGGCCCAGGGTGGCATCTCAGGGCCGTTCAGGTAGCGCATTAAGCCAATAGAGCGCTCGTAAAGTGTGGCAAAGGGGTCATGGTCCCAATCATGATCGCGGTCTTTCCTCCTGACGTCTTCGTCACTAAAGACCATAGAGTCTTGGTGTGCCCAGAAGAAGAACCGCCATTGACGCATTAAGGCTGTATGCAGGAAGAAATTATGTAGTTGCGCAAAACTCAGTAAAGTAGGTGTCATGATGACGTTTACGCCCAATTGGTGTAGGGCAGTATGATTAAGGAAGAAAGGATTTTGAAGCGAAAGTTCGTGGCGCTGATTTGCGCTGAATGTGCCCGTGTTCTCTACTACGTATATGTCCGAGGGCGGCCAACCGGCCGCGATATAGCTGCTCACGCATTGTAGGAGCAGCGGCCAATTGCTAGTGAAGCCTATCAGAAGCGGCGTCGCCTCATCGACGTGCGGGCTCGGAGGAAGGTGATGTTCAGGGACGGGCGGCGCCTTGCCTGACTTCGTCAGCCAGGGGAAGTGGTCTTCTAGGGCAGGATATCTCGGGGGTGCGGGCTTGTAGTGTTTTTGGTATCGGGGACCGCCCAGGGGTGCCTGGGCGTTCTGATCGCGGATATCCTGTGCGGCGCCGGCAGGGCCGCGAGCCGGGCCTTGGACATTTTGCGGTGTAGCTGCGTTGCTGTTTAACCGCGCGGACGACAGAGCGAGGGAAATGGGGGCTCGAATCAGATAGTAGACAACCAGGGCCGCGAGGAGCACTGGGCCCCAGCGGCCGAAAACAGGCAATAACCGCTTCGGAATTGCTCGCATCATAATACAGCGTAGCTGCTATCTCCTCAAGGCCAGCGAGACTCTTCTGGGCATATTGGTCGGTTCGTTATGGGATGTGATTCCCCGTATGCGCGCCGAAGCGAGAAGCCCTCCGTGAAGGGCCGACGTGATACAATCGTGTCCTCGAGCTATTCGGAGAATAGAGACAATACACGCTCAGAGCGACACAAACACAAGACACAGACACACAAGCCCTCCAAGCTACACAGCAGGGGTGGGATGATGTAGTGTAGGGTATCTACGTGTATTGGATGGTCAAACGGGCGGGTGAAAAGGGGGCGAGTGAGATCTCCGCTGTAGACAGCCTACCCTCCAGACGAAAGCAAAAAAGAAAACGGCCAGCGGGCAAGCCGCAAGAGAAGAAGCGAAGCGACAATGGGATTGATGGCACGGGACGAGTGCAACACTACAATGCCATCCCACAGTTGAGCACGGGGAGATGAAAACGGACAAAGACCGGGCTTTCTTCAACGATGGGGAAGAGAGTGAAATTTCGACGACGGCAAAAAGATTTCAGTTGGACCCTACGCTCGAGTTTCCGCCTGCCTGGGCTAGTCTTTGGAGCCGTAGCCGTACTAGTAGTTGTTAGTAGTGTGTTAAATTCGGTAACAAGGCCTGCTTACCAGCTAGTATTCCCTTATTCCACCATTTCCTTGCACCATTTCCACCACCACCACGTCGACCCCATCAGGAACCCATGTCGCTGCAGTGCCCATGTTTTGCCCATGCTAGGCTAGTGTCAGATAGAAGCCCCCCTGGTGGGTGGACCTCTCTACGATGGTTTTGTTAGTGGCCATGACGATCCTCCTGGTCCATCCAGTCAGTATCCAGTCATCCAGTGCTTGCCCACAACTTACTTATCTTCGTGAACCCCCAGGGCTTGCCAAGCCGGTAGATCAGCTATGCAGTGCGCACTCGACTCGCTAATCAACTGGCCAATCCTCCTACACGTGTATGCTAATATATCTCGCCTGGAAGCGAATGAGACACCTGGTATTGAAGATACACTCACTATAGCCACCTACCACGCCCTGTGGTAGCACAAAGTTTACTAAGTGTTATAGGTAAGTAAACACTGGACTGGTCAGCAAACCTCATGGCGATAAGACCCGTACACGTTGAGGCTGGCAACGCGGAACGAGCGAAATGACGCATTGAAGATTTGACAACGGGAACGAAGACGTGAGACCACTACTGCATGATAAGCCCAGAAATACGCCTATCGAAATAACGAGCTCAGCTCATTCGACTAGGTACAGCATGTGGTGTAGTTAGGTACTTACACACTAAGGCGAGCAGGCGGGCAGGCGTGACAAGCGCTATAATAATAAGCCCTAGCTGGGTTAGTACAGTTGAGTAGCTGGGTAGGTACTGGGTGATACGAGAACGCCCCCCATTCCTCCAAATTTCGTGTCAGTCACGCAAGCGTTACTCAGTACCTCGGACCCTTTTACCATTGGCCAGGGAAGAAAAGCTCATCGCCGTGAAATCACACGATACGGACTATAATACGCATGCGCTTACAGTATTAAGCGCCTTCTTTATCAGCATCAGCAGTGAGCTGAGCATGAGGGAGATTTCTATCTCACTTGAGGCTTCGAAGCATAGTAAAAAGCAGAATAAGGATCGTCCTTCCAAGTCCTTCAGCATTAGCTGTCTATCCCCTATTTCTCATTTATTCCCACTCTTCAATGACTATCTACACTAGCCAAGGAAGATGGAGAGGGGAGATCTCTACTATAACCGAGCTACTCGCCCTTAGCCTTCAGCCTGCGGGAGTAGCTTATCAGGCCATCTACCACTAAAAAGGTCCGACTACCCGGATCGTCGACATTTTGAGCACCATAATTATTAAGCTATTCAATAGCGTACAGAATCTGTACCAATTGGCCAAAACTGTATTTAAAATAAAAATGGTAACACAAGAGAAAAAAAATCAGAAGATAACGAAACTCAAAGTTTGTATAGAAAAAGTACATACAGAACATGTAGATAAATGTCCAACGAGATCTTACTGCAATGTCATATTTACACCGGGCCTTGACTTACTCGTCTCCGCACAGATGGACAGAGGAGGAGGGTTGATCCTGGCCTAGGTGGGAAAGTGACAATCAATATCTGTCCTCTGCAGAAGTGTGCTTTGGTGCTTGAGTTGGTGGAATAACTTAGCGTTCACTGCTTTCGCTGCAACAACGCAAACCGCCGCTTCACTATTCGGCCAAGATCTTCATTCTTAATTAACGTCGTGCGACGATACGATTCAATGCGGGTTTCTATATCTAGCAATACTGTGTGCACTAGGTAGAATGAAAACCTCGCCGATCTCGCTCCTTACCTCTTCTGGCTGGGTAATTAATGCGATTGTTTAGCTATTGAGAGATAATGCGCCTTACAGTCAAATTGGAGAGGGTTTTACTATTCTAAGAGAACCAAGATCTTAGTCATCCGCGCTTCTCTACGGAGTACAGTTTCCAGGTTTCTTCCACGCCCATTTACAGCAGCGGATATACCGGTAGCGTAGCGTAGGACTCACGACTTGTCTTGTCCTGGTCGAAACTGGCTAATTTTACGGCGAGCAACCCGGATCGCCAGCAAACATCCCAGCCTTTAATTCAAATAGGTAAGAGAGAACTAAGACGTCCGTAGGAAACCAGACAATTAATTTTCATGCTGCTACCTATTCACTTTACCCGGTTCTGTTCATAAGGCCTATGCCCGGATCCCGGAAATGGTTGTCTAAGTACCCTAGGCAGAACGAATCTTTCCCGCCAAGAGCATTAACATCATCTCCAAGAGATGTCATTAGCTATCACTAGACAACACTCTCGAGACTGCGTTAGATGCTCCTTCTTCAAACATTTTTATACATTATGCAGACATATGTACGACGACAGGCGTCTAAAACACTCCATCGACAGGAAGGTCGATGCGCAACAATAACACAAGAACTCCGTGGCTCAACCATTTTCGGCATGCTCGTGGTATAAGGTGAGGAAATCCGGCTCAAACGGACAAATCCATAGCCCTCGTCAATAACGTTGCAGGCGGAACACTTCCTCTTTGAACCAAATAAGCAGAAAAAGACTGGTATCCCGGCGCCTATGCCTATGCCTATGCAGTACAAGCCGATGGAACTCCTTCGCTATTTTCCCCGGGATATTATCCAGGAACCAGAATTGAACTGGACTAGAGTCAAAACTTCTTGGTATCCTAGAGCTTGTGGTTCAATGGATGACATGTCGGGCATCCACTGCACTTCAACCGTTCATGTTCATCCTTGTGTGATTGGTCATTGCTCTTCATCCAAGCCTCTCATGATCTCATTGGATCTGCTCGGCTTCTTTCCCAGCTTCAATATGCTCAATCGCTTTCTTACCGATTTGATCCTCATGACACCGCCTTCTTCTCGGCCAAAATCTCCCTCAACAATATCGACGATCTCTCTGCTTTTGCGTGAGCGGTCTGAGATGGAAGCCAACCCTGCGGCATCCCCACTGCCATTTCTGTTGCGGTTGGAACTTGAATTAGTATCAATGGACTGCGTACGCAATCCTCGACCCAGGTTTTCTTTGCTCTTGCTGTATTGACTGTTTGATTCGCTGTGGTCTCCAG
The DNA here is from genome assembly GCA_022578765.1 of Xylaria sp. FL0933. Taxonomy (NCBI): domain Eukaryota; kingdom Fungi; phylum Ascomycota; class Sordariomycetes; order Xylariales; family Xylariaceae; genus Xylaria; species Xylaria sp. FL0933. The sequence continues at coordinate 888,018 of MU389725.1, read as the reverse complement.
TGACCTGCGTGGAATGAGAGTTTTCCCCATTGGACTGCCGGGGACCTTTAGCTTTTCCACCAAGGAAACTGAGTCGGGCGCCATGCTGTCGCATAGTTATCGGCTGTATAGCGGATGCTTCTTCCACTATGGCGGTGCCGTTAGTCAAGGAAGTACGAATATTCCCTCGTAATTGCCCACTCTCTCTCGTAGGCGATGAACGTTGCCAAGTTAGTGAGGTCCCGGGACCACCATCTTTCTGCGGCCGGCTTGGTGCAAATATGGCGATTTCTGGTGCAAAGGTTGATACGAAATCTAGCGCAAAGTTAGACATAGAGAAAACACTCCTGGAACTAATGGGTTTGTCTACTTACGTGGATACAGATCTTGGTAACCCTTGACCAGGATCTGATTAGAGCTCGACGAAAAGTTTGTAAGGGCACGCTTGATCATGATTGCATGATCGACCAGTGCGATCTTGATAGCGTTCTCTTGCTTGCTCAGCTCGGGTTCCACTTCGTCTATATCCTCTAGATCAAGAACAGGCAATAGCTTTCGATAGCAAGCCACACTTGATTCCGAGTCTGGAAGAACAGAAATTCTGATTGCACCAATCATTAATTGTGCGAGTTCATCATTATCTTCGTTCTCTGCCAGTTGTCGTTCGACCGCCGTCATTTCCTGAGTTTTTCGCACAATCCGTTCCAGTCCTGTCTCTTTTGCATTCAACTTGACATGACCAACTTCGATGATTTCACTTCGTCGCAGGATCGAAGGGAATGCCTCGCTAGTGGTGTACACGACTTTCTCGGCATAATGCTCTTCGACAGGTCCAGTTGTGTTGCGCTTAGAAGACACTGAAAAGGTTTGAGGGTTGCTCGAAAGTAGAAAGTCACGGACTGGGTATGCAACTCGGACGCGCTGGAAGACTTGGTGTTGCAGTTCACGATGTGGGGAAACTGCCGAGACAATCAGGTATTGTCCCTCGGTCTCACTATCCACGTCTCCATTGGTGAGGATTTGTGCAGCTTGGTATTGCTCCTGCATGCGATCTGTAAACGCAGTAGTCCGCTCCTTGTACGAGCCTTCGTATATGTACGCTTTGTCCCGTAGATTGATGGGGAAACCAAGCCCTTTGAACACAACCTTGTAATATTTCGGTATAAGTTTGTGGCCCTTGGCTAAAGTTTCATAGATCGTGGCGATAGCTCTCTCTGTTCTCGCTAGTTTTGCGAAATCGAAGACATTGCTCTCATACTGCGTTCGAAGCTCACTGTAGGCAGCGAGGGCACTGCTCCAAGCTTCCCCGTCCTCAAAGTGTTTGATCATCTCAAAGAAGATTTGCTCTTTTCGCTCAAAATGGGACTGCTCTGGGAAACTCGGCTCGGATAATGCGGGTGTTAATGTAGCAGGGTCCCAGTCGTACAAGTCTGCATGGAGTCGTAGTGCCAAGCCAGCTTCCGTATGGTTCCCTATGCCACGCTGTAATGTGGCAAGTTGATGCACATACCGAATGAATATATCTTCTTTATGCATGTCTCTGAGGAATTCCATTAGTTCAAGGCGGTTCGTCAGGTTGGAGGCTTCCCCGCTGACGTCGCCGCTATGAACAGCTACCAACAAATCCAAGAACACGTCGAGAGTTGTAATCAACTCTCTGAGAGCAGAATAGAGGGGATCGTCCTCGATGTGAGATAAAGGCTCGAAGCACTCGAGCAGTTCACTAATGAAGAGCTTTTGCATGATGCTCTCGGTCATCGCCTGATCCTTGAAAAACAAATCCAAGCAATCAATCATCTCAGTCTGGATGACAGATAAGTCCTCACTCAGAGTCCATTCACTGACAATCATAGTCTGTAGGACCTCAACCGCCACTTTGCGAAGCCCTCCATGAACACTTAAACAAAGCTGAACGATCGGACCGACGAGGGTTGGAACATATTGAACCTGATAACCGCCCATTTTTGAGAGCCCATAACGCATCCGCTCATCTGGACTCGTGTCCCACCCGACAGCTTCCCAGGTTCGTCTGAGGAGTTCAGCGCCGTGTTCTCGTACGTCACCGGCGATCTTCCAGGCAGCCCTTCGCTTCTGTTCTGGAAAAGTCTCGAGTGCCAAGCATCCACTTCCTACAAGCTTGAGTAAAGTCATGAAGAACAAACGCCAAAGCTCCGTATCAAAATCTTCAGCGTCATCGGGGTCGGGTAAAGCTGAATCCAGGAGAATGCCTGCGAGGTACTGCAGAGTCCTCATGGTAGATTTGTGATGGTAGGTATAAACACTGAGCCAGTTCGAAGGAAAAGCTTCGCCTTGCAGGATGCTTAGGTGGACTTGAAGGGTATTCTTGAGCACTGCAGTGATATCATCCACAGACAGCTCGAGCTGCATTCCGTTAGGCGAGTTCGATGACGCAGCCAACAAGGTAGAGAGTTCGATCAAGGGCTCGTCGAAGTTGACTGGGCCGCCTGGTAATGGTTTGCTTGGGAAGGGATAGGAAGTCGGGAACAGAAATGAAAACCGGTCTTTCGGTTTCTGCTCAACAGATTGTATGGCTAAAAACGAATCCACTATCTTCGGTATATAGTCAGGAATCTCTGAGTTGAGATAATGAATTTGACTCGCCAGTACTGAGCAGCATAGTCTGACTTGGTCTCTCCATTGCTCTGTGACCTGATTGGTTTGGCCCCAATGCGGTGCAATCCATCTAACTGTGTTGGCGCTTAGAGCTGAGCGCTGCTCAGGCTGGGAGAAAAGATCCAATTTCGAGTAATTAATGATGAGTATAAGCTTATAAAGCACCAACTTTCCCTTGACTAAGGCACACGAATCCATGAAGTCAATGGCAATGTGGAGTATTTCCTCGGTGGTGAGTAAGCCAGTAAGCTCAGGCAACCAAGTGTGAAAATGCTGAACCGCGAGAGTCTGACTACCAACTAGCACCGGTGCAGTGCTACGCATCATTGAATCAAGAGCCTTGAAGATACTCTGCAAGTGCCTCGTGAATCCAGGAGTCGAACCAGTGATACCAATACCCGCTTCCTTAGCCTTTTGCTGCCCTCTTGCATGTGTTATGAACTTCAGGATGTGCCGGACAACTTTTAAGGTGGCGCGAAGTTTTCGAGCAGTCTCGGGTTCAGTGGGCTTCGTAAGCAACCGCGTGAACGACCTGACGAGGCAGGGTGTCGCAAAGGGATAATTAAATCTGCTTTCTGCGTACTGGTCGACCAAAGGGCTCACATTAAACCGCCGATCGTGAACAATGCCAAGCACCCTAACTAGTGCGGTAAAAACCAGATCCTCGAATTCATCGTTTCCTTGATGTTCGACCAAGATACTGAAAAGAGAGTCAAGTACGTCGCTCAAGAGCTTGACGACCTCGATTTCTGGAACGAACATGAGTTGACGCAACAAGGTGGAAACTTCGCCTTTTGGGCCGTCTCTCCACTTCAGTAGACCGAGAATTGCGCGATCTTGTGAAAACCTGGTGCTGCAAAGATATGTCTCAACGCGGAGAACAGCGAGCGGTCCTGTTACTTCAGATGAGTCGGCACGTGCACTGTAGGGGAGGGATAAATATCCACCCTTGCCCGTAGAGTCTGGTTGTGCATTCTGCGTATACTCGTCGATCCTGTACAAGAGCAACGAGTGCAAGCCGTCACTCATGAACGCCTGATGATCCCAAAGAGGTAAGTACGCCATGGCAAAGGGCGTATTTGGCATTTCTGCTACTGTGAGCACAACATGGGACGTTGTAACGTCTGGGGGTGAAAGAGACAGTCGCAAGGTCTGACTCCATCGTTCACCACGCTGCACAGCAAAGGACGTCCAAGTCGTAATGGGGTGGGAGTTCGAGGACGGGACTATACAGGACTCAATCCGCTCCCCAGACTGCCGCCGCACATTGACTGAAACCACCAGGTTGTTCCCGAGCATGTTGCTGGAAATAGAAGTAGCGCTACCCCCATAGCGTGAAAGGAGATTTTGTCGAGCCAATAGAGCTTCATTGATAGTAATATAGATATCAGATCGCGGTTTTGTTGGCGCCCCTGAAAATCCCATCTTGCAAGTCTTGCTGATAGCAGATAGGAGCGTAGGAGTTGATTTGATAAGCGCATCTGCATCGGGGTGATTAAAGGACTTTAAATGAACGAGCAGCCTCTCCGCCCTTCTTGATGTCTCGTAGTGGCCAGAGTCGCTGTCTAACATATCACGGATAAGATTGTCCCAGCCTTTGGCTGTATCAAGCGTCTCAGAGCTTGCCGTTGGGCTAGGTGACCAGATTGTGATTACCTGTTCTGACTCTCCCCCATCTTTCGCCATGGATTTGAGATTCAGCACACCAACGCCAACTAAGCGATTGGCAGCGAAGACTTGCTGTTGGCCCTCTGTTGAGGTGCGTCCTGATAGAGAGCCCGCCGTACTGGGAGGGGCCATGCCATCTCGTGTCGAACTATGCCCATTGGTATGAAATCGTTCGTCGGGGTGTTCATTGAGGGCGTCAAGTTTTGTTCCTCCCCTGGAGAATGCTGACCTCGTTGATCCCCACATCAGACTTCTCCTAGACGTCTTGGGCCCGGCGGAAGAGGGCGGCTTATCTTTTGCAAACGATGCATTTGCTTGGCCAAAAGATCCAGATCTCGAGGAAGGCTTCCCTGCAATGATCTGCTGGGGTGCGCGAACCTTGACAACAAGAAAAAGCTCTGAATCCGCAGATGGCCCATCCCCAATGTCAGCGGACGTAAGGTCCGTGAACAAAGTGCGCATTTGAGAATCCCTGACCATATAGCCCATCATACCGCCAGCTGGCACCTCCGCCGTGTATGTTTCCGTAAGCGTGGTCAATGAACCACCAACAGATCTCGTGACCAAATAGAGATCCAAAGTGGCAGGCTCGTTTGACGATCCGGCAAAGCTCTTGATATCCACCATCAAGTGGTGCGAAGACGTGGTCTCGACATGCGGAAGAGGTGGTTCTTCAAGTAGACTCATAACAGATTGTAGTCTGGTAATCTCTATAACAGAGTCATCACCAACTAGAACCTTTCCGCGCTGGGCTGGATCGCGCACGATAACTTCTCCGCCGCATAATTTGTTTCCGCGGACCAAGTCCCAAACTGTCTTGTCTCGTAGAACGGCGGCCTCACGGTCCGTAAGGAGGTTGTGCAGCAACTGGCGCCGCGCCAAATCTATGGTTTGTATTAGTTGAGACACACTCTCAAGTTTCGCGTACTGCCGGGTCAAGAGTAGTTCGTGGAAATTCGTAGAGTGCCACTCTCGCAGACAGGAAGCAATCTCGTCAATTAGAGGCTCGTTCATAGACGTTGGCGTCTCGTCCCCCATTCTCAACATGGGAACGGGTGCGGCTGGCTTCCGTACAGGCGAAGTCATACCACCGTTGGACATTCTGACAGGTTGGGTTAAATCGAATTTCGATCGGGATTGATCGTGGTGCTTTATTCTGCTGCCGTCGCCCTTGGTTGGTTCTCGCCCCCCGTTACTTGAAGCTATTCCACTCTTTCCTGAATCACTGTAACGCTGGGACGCATCCTGATCGCTTCCGGGAAGCGAAGTATTCCCATCTTGATTTTCGCTCGCATCACCATCCCCCAACACCTCACGGATCTCCACACAGCTGCGAGGAAATATGCCAGAGAAGACACGGGCCTCGAGAGTCTGGCCCTTGACCGACGTCAACCCAGCGAGCAGAGAGGGTGGCGCTAGCAGGTAGCCACGCAGCCACTCGCCGTTGGGCGTCTCTTCAATGATATACAGGTCATCCCCAATCTCAAGGGGAAGCTCGTTCTCGACCTTGGTTTCGAAGGGGTAGGTTGCGACAGCAAAGGCGATACGGGGCAAGGGTCGCCAGGGCATTGGGGCAGTTGGAGCAGTTGGTGTTGGTCGCACGGGGCTGCGCGACGGTCAACCGCATCAGCCGGATGGCGAGTCGGAAGGGGAGAAGGAGGTTCAAGGTTGTGCTTCGGGAGATTCTGCAGGCAAGCGAGCGACTGGTAAGAGGAACCGGGGGGGTTAGAAAGTAGCAGCAGCGGTGGCGGAGGCGGCGTTGGTTCTCGTCGTCGACCTTCTCGTCCTCGGATGGCTCCACAACTAGCTAACAAGCACACAAGCGAGCAAGTCGCGTCGTGCGTATGCGCTGTGATATGCGTTGCGCGGTGCTGCGCTCTTGGATGCTATATAATGCGGTGCGCGCTGCTGCGGCGAAACGTCGGTCAGTCGGTCGATTGATCGAGGACAGACAAGATCGAAAGTACTAGCAAACAGCGACTGGCACCCTTTAGCAGCGTCTAGTAGATTCGTGGGCGAAGTCTTACTTGCGTGTCATTGAATTCCACCGTTCCCCCTTTTATGATATTCGGCACCTAGTGCTGTACTCTTTCTCGTATTGCAATTGATGTTGGTGTTGCCTTCTGGCAGGCCCAGAATGCTTCGAGCCGAGTGAAGGGAGGTGATGGTAGATGCACCGGGGTAACGTCACACCTCCGTGATAAAGAATGCCAGGGCGGAACTATGATTATTTTTTTGTTCTCTGCTCTGCGAGGGTATCGGGCTGAACAAAACGTGATGCCGAAAAGGCAGAGGGGCTGGCACTAGGAACTGGTGAGGTGGATTACCTACCATAGCGGGCCAGGGGGGGTCTAGCAAATGATTTCAGAGAGTATTTTCAAATTTCAAAATTATGTCAGGTAAAAAGGTTTGCAACATTTCAACAGGCTATAAGCCTTTTTAATAGGCTATAATATTCAGCGTTCAAAAGAGTTACCGGTCAAAAGAGTTGCCGCTCAAAAGAGTTGTCATCTCTCAAAAGAGTTACCAACAGAGTGGCCATAACACCTGCCACCAGCTGCACCGCCTGCCGCCTACCTGCCCTGCCACCTGGCACTTACCCACCTGCGCCACCTGCCACCTACCTAGGTAGACCACCTGCCACCTAGACCACCTGCCACCTACCTACACCACCTACACCACCTACACCACCTACACCCTAAGCCATCCGCATTACCACATACAACAAGGATTATCGTTGCAGTCAATCTACCAAACCACCACCACCACCACCACCCTAAATACCAGGGGAATTAGCGCAATCGCTTCGCAGTCTAGAACTTTAGCGGAAGGTTTCGCGGCCTTCGCTAAATATACGCTCTATAGCCTGCAGCGTAGGCCATTAAATGGCTGTTAGCCTGCAAATAAATGCGCTAAGGAATAGGTTGTAGCTCAAAAGAGTGTTGCGCTCTAAAAGAGTTACAGCTTAAAAGAGTTGCATGCCAAAAGAGGCTACATCTTAAAAGAGACTCCGCTGTAAAAGAGACTTCAGAAATATAAGGGTTTTAGGTACAAAAGCGTTGTACCTATTACGCTAGCCAATGAAAATGCTTGGCACCCACTAACCTTGGCTACAGCTATTCTCCAGAACCCCCCCGGCGCGCTATGGTAGGATGTGAGTCGGGGAGGGATTAAGCTAGAGCTAGGCGTGCCTGTTAGTAGCCAAAACTCTAAAGACGGCGCACAATAGGGTGTACTGGCGCAAACTGTAAATGAGTATCGCGAGTTAGGTAAGGATTGTGCCTCGACTTTTCCAAGTTTTATCGGTATCGCGTTCCGTAGTACTAGCGTAATACATACATATGTACCTCGGCCAGCACACATGATCTATGGCTCATATACATGTACAGGAAGCAGGCAGGTGCCTCATTGCACTACGTTGGTTAGTAGTCGAAGGTACGACTGAGTATGTGTATGTACTACAACTACATCTACTACAGTAGAACACGCTCGATCGGTACTTGCAGATCGGACATGCCATACCGTGTGTTGTTAACAACTTCTTTATATTCAAAGTCCAAGCAACAACAATACATGTCTGCCATATGACGCTACTACTACTTACCATAATCCAGTGTTAGTCATGTCAAGCACTACATATGTTAGGTCAGTAGTTAGTGGTGGGCATATACAGGAAGATGAGAAAAAGAATCCTTTGCTGTATCTACTTATATACCAGCTTGGTTATCCAGTATCTTGTACCGATAAAGCGTGCACTTTGACAATTCTGGGATGGCACGGACCGTTAGATAAGCAAGTACCTGCAGAAGTCTACGATCTATCACGATACCAAGACTCTACCAGACTTAACTAATCTGCAAAGGGAGAATTGTGGATCTGACATGTTCGATGGCGCAAGCAAGCCCCTGAGATTTACGGGCGCAAATCACCTGAATCGGGGAATTCTCCGCCATCTAGCTGAACGCCTGCTCCCGTACCTCGCTAGGCGGGCAGTCTACTGAGTGGTAGAGACGAGTTTAGCGCCAACGATCACCAAAGCTGTCCCAAGTAACTATCTACTTAGGTTAGGGACTTACTAATTTGGGACAATCTACCAAAGCACCACACACATCGGTTTACCTAGTGTTGAAACAGCAACCCAAAATTAGGCGAGGAAACTCGAAACATTGTATAAGGTGGAATATCAGCATCTACATAGACACTGTCATCAGGCGTTTGTTGATATGAGGTAGTGGTTGTGGTTCTTTCGGTAGTGACTTAGGGCTGTAAGGAGCCGATGTAGTTTTTGATCCCACGGCGGTTCATATCTTCCTTTCTACATGGAGGCATGCAAACCAAATCCCCATTTCATACAAGTCAGTTTGGATAAAGATCACATGCATCTTGCTTCAAGGCCAGCCGTCTGCAGGTCTGACGGGTATCTTACGTCGCAGAGTGTTCTTTTTCCTTGTTTGTTTCCCTTTTCACTTATAATCGTACCGAGGCCTGCCATAGAAGGTGGCAGGCCTTCAAGATTAGCATCACCATGATATATCCTCCTCTCCCTTTTGCTCTCTGGTTAGTTCTCTACAGTTGACTCTTACTCCATTTTTTTTGTTTTAACTTTATGGAGTCATGGTAACGTTCATGCTCTAGCGCTAGATGCCTAAGGGGCCCGATACGTCTTCATTAGTGCTCACCCCCCTGACATCGTGAGTCTCAGATCGCTGGATCAGGAACAAGACATATCATTATCACATGACGTATTACTATCATGCCAAAGCCTTCTTCCGCATTCCTACAGGCATCTGCTTCTAAGGTACTGTGAATATGACTTCTTTCATCTTTCAGTGGTCGAAAGGATTAAGCAGATGTCAGTTTGGGTGTCATGTCTCTGCGGCATCGCATGTTCCTGTGTTAAGCTTAAGATGCGCAGCAACATCGCATACGAAACCTTCTTCCCGACAGTTACCTCTGATAGGCCTCCCCTAACTAAAATTGAATTGTCTAACTGGACAGGTAGGCATTGAGCAAACCGACGAAGCCGATACATGGATTTTTAGGATGATTCCGCACCATTTACAAAGGAAATAGAAAGATGCATTGACAGAAGTCTGTCTGTGTTATAAAAGTTTATCAATCTTGAGCTTTTCGCGCACAAGCATATACCATTTCAGTCGAGCAGAGCTATTCGATCAGGTAGTTTCACTCGCTTCTATAAACTGCGTAAAGACATCTAGAACCTAAGTAGAGCCCAACACGGGAGAAGCGTAACGAGTGTTTTCCAACACGAACTTGCTGCATATAAGGCATTTTCCGTCACAAAGGAGAATAAGCGGCCAGAAATCCGATGACGACAGCAATGAGACCACAGCTGCAACTGTACCTGTGAAGCGTTTCCCCCAGAAACCCCATCATGGTGTCGTAGACATATATCCCGAGTCCGACGGGACCTTGTCCCCGCCATATCCATCCAGACCACCATCTACATTGAACTGGGGATTGAAGTCGAACAGACCAAGGTCACCACCGAGGGCCCAGTCGGGATCATCCAGCAGGTAGTTGATGTCGATCTGGGGCTCGAAGCTCTGATCGAACGACGGCGCGCAGGAGGGCTCTTCGAGTGACGTCAAGCCCGGCGTAGTCGCCCTCGACGCTGTCTGCGGCGTCGTAGTCGAAGATCCGTCGTCCTGCGACATGTTGTTGTTCCTGAAGAAATCAGCGAGGCAGTTGCGGATGATGTCGTTGATGCCGTGCAGCATTTCGGTCTCGACTTTCTCGAACTTCTTTTCTACCCGCTGCTTCACGAGCCGCGGAAGCTCTCTCTTGATGCGCTTCTCCACGCGCTTATAGCGCTCGAAGTTCTTAGAATGAGTGGCAGTCTCGTCGTGATCGGGATCTTCAACACGTGTCAGTATTCTATCCTGAAATGAGGTCCATATATATATGATTTTGGGGAATGGACTTGGGTTTGGTTTCAGCATACATGGGCTTGGGATCGCGTTGCGGTCCGCTTGCGGGAATAGCAGCAAGTAAATATCTTTCCACCGCTGTGTCTCCGTTTCGCCCGAGTTGGGCCTCTTTCTCTCTCGGAGTTTTCTCTCTGTATCCTGATCGATACCTTCCTCGGGGGCTATATGCGATCTCTTGCAAGGTTCATCAGCGCGTAGGTGCGCCCGAAGTGCTTCATCGTCTCCAAAACGCGCGTTGCATCTAGGACAGTTGTGCTTCGGTAACAGATGTACACGGTACAAATGTTCTCTAGAAAATCACTTCTATCAGCGACGGTATCGATGCAACTGCCACTCTCCTCTTTATTGATAAAGTGATACGAAGGGACTTACTTCAGTCGATGGATTGTCTTCCACCCTCCCTTCACACAGAGCTCTTTCTTGTGTGCTTTCGGATTGTGCTTGTGAAAAGGACAGGCTAGCTTTACTTCTTCGGGCTCAGGGTCTTCAAAGGCCAAATATTAGCAATTACAGATGCAAAATGGTCAAGGACTTTCAGCTAATGCATAGGTAGCTCTTGAAGCTGATACTGGCGGTCTTCAAAGATCTCTTACCTTTCTTAGCGCGCTTGTTCCCCCCTCGGTCTTGCCCATTGTCATCTCCCCCCGGGAAGTCGTCGGCGTTGTCATCATCACTGAACTGGCGCTTCTGTCGTCTGTTCGCTCCCCCAGACTTTTTCTCGCCCATCTCCTGACTCTGGGAATTGGAGTCCCGGGCCCCCGCGCCCGTACCGTCCGCGGCCTCAGAAGCTTGAATCGTGTAAGAAATGATCGCTAGTCTCTTGTCGAGCCACCTCTGGAAACCAGTCACCACCTTTTCGACAGCGATCTCTTTTCTGCGGGCGATGTATTCCTCTGCTGTAAGTCTTCTCTCCCCTTCCCGGTCTGGTCGGCCGTTTCTGGATCGTTGAGTAGAGATCGCCTCGATATTTCCCTCCACTACAAGCAACACTTCGGGTCAATTATCGGAGTTTGTTTTCCTTGAGCGTATCTATAAGAACTTTAAGACCTTAGGAAACCTCTGGGATGCGATTTTACTCGAAATAAAACCTTTAGAATCCAGACACTGTTGAAGTCGGATCCAGACATGCTGTAAAGCTTCGTTCAAGTAGGAGCCAGATAAAATTAAGATATAACTTACTAGAATCGGTATTTCTAGAAAGTCCGCGATCAGATGAACTTCCCTGATCTCGCCCGACGTATTCTTGGCTTAGATTTTCCTTAAATGCGTCAAACTCTCCCAGGCATGGCTCTCTGCTACCATCCACAAAATCCCGTGTTGCCTGCAGAGTCGCGAGTTAGCTATTTACGAGTCATATTGGCTTCGGAGCATCTCGGGATCTTTACCGTAGTTGAGGGGGTCTTCGTTATCGAACCAACGGGATAGGAAACTGTGTTCTGCTCAGCGGCCAATTGCTTGACCATGCTCCGCTTAAGGCTATGGATTCGACGTTTAGTAACTGCAGTCACTACAGTCAGCACTTAGTCCTCATCTCCAAGTTTGGGAAAGGCTCAAAAGCAGAGAGTGGCCTCATAGTTCACTTAACTCGTCTTCTCCCACTTAGCCGCAAGCTGTGCTGTTGTCTTATCCCACTGCAACACTCAGAGTTAATTATTAGCGTTGTGAGAAAGATCCCAGACAGTTAGACTTAATGAAAAGCTTCTACAACATGGTGATAGTCGAATGAGAAGCTATTACCCCCTGAAAAGTCCACACAGCGAGCTAATGACTACTTACGAAATTGCAATTGAGTCGGCCAAGTCTGGTGAATTGTATGTTCGAGATGAGAGTATTTCGATAATCCGTCCAATTAGACGTTGTCTGCGACAGTCGACATAAATCGTGATTAATCAATATATTGTGTGGCCTTTGAAGCATCTCTGAGACGGCAATGCATCAACGAGATTCATAAAACTCCTAGTCTAGTTCACGGCCTAGGTCTAGGACGTGATTTGAGTCATCACGGTGAATCCACTGTGGATCTCAGTATTTCTTGAATCTTGGAGGCCTGCGGCCTGGAGGACGAGAGATTGCGAACCACGCAGAGCTATCTGATTAAGACGCGAAGGGAAGCAAGAGAGTGACTTGAACAAATTCATACACAAAATTCCTCAAGTTCAATAAAAGACAATTGAACTAAAAGAAAAAAATCAATGGCGTGTAAAACTATAGGTTTTCATCGTGTTGAAAGTAGGTCGCTCACGCGAGATATTTTATATTGCCACTCACCATCGTTTTGCGCCGCTGCGCAAAACCCGCGCGGAGGGATGTTCGCGCGGAGCAAACATACCTAGGTACGCACGCATGCGCCAGAGATACAAAGCACAACGCGCTGACATGCTGAGAGGTACATCGACCCGAAACTGCCCCAGGGGTGGTCACAAGGCAGATTTCTGCCAATCAAGACATGCAGCGGAAGAACGCCCAGTGGAAGCAGGCTGCAGACTTGCGCAGGATGAAGGCTTACCAAAGTCGGACATAGTGACCGATATCGCGCAGGATTGGGCAATGCGCCGGGGTATTCGTTATCGACGCGCAAGTTCTAATTCTGCGCGTTGCGTTTTGGCAGGTAACCGAGAGCACTCTCTGCACGACATCGCATGTTCCCCCAGATGAAGCCGTCGCGAGACTCAGACCGTCGTGCTGGGTACGTGAAATGACGTCAATATTGAGGCTGAGATCTTATCTGTATGCCGCTTGAAGTTCTGCTCAGGAGGGCAAAACGCACGCGCGAAGTGATATGGATGGAAGGGCTTTCGATATGTCGCCTGGGCGCGGCGATCGCGACTAGATCGACGTATATATAGATGAGAAGCTTCAAGAGCGAAGATCATGAATCCGTGTCGACAGTATCGAGTTTCACTGGCTTCAGCAGACACCAGCAGCTTTATAACGTCCTTGGTTGACGAATAACTACAATAATACTGGACAAACCTCGAAGCAGTATTGATAAAAGGTGGTGCTCTGCCATCCGGACTGCAGTGCAGAAAGTACCAAGCTGTCGAAACGATGTCGAATCTGGCCGGCATAGAACAGCAGACTTCTGCTTCAAGGTGCGTGCCTGCTGAACTGAAATGACGAGTTAGAACCACTGAGACTGACATCAACAGCAGAAAGCCTCATTCCGAGATGCTGAAAGACTATCTCACCCGACCCCCCATCACGGCTACCGAGAGGCTCGTAGCTCAAAGTGTTGATGAGTCGGCAAGCATAACTGTCGCCGAGAGACTATATGCTATGGAGACACATCTCGACGAGCTAGTAAAGCAGACGAAGGGAGGCGACAGTCATCGGGGATCATCGAGCTCAACGTCAACTTTATAGATGACCAAGGCCAGTGAGAAGAACGCCATGAAGATTAATAGATAATCAAGCATGGTAAAGGCATGATAGTGAGAAGGCTCGGAGTGTATAACAGATGCTTGAGAAGCAGGAATGACGAGTCAGCTAGCAAAAAGATGTAGAAGAGAGATGAGATGCGCTGCTCAGGCGAGAGCAGCACTCTTTTGATTATATACCAAGGGCTTATATCTGCAGGATCCCGCATTTTCTATAACGCGTGTCACATACTGCTGCAGCTTTCCCGAATCATCTGATTGATTAGCAGGCAGACGCATTTGACGAAGCAAGGCAGCAGGATAAGTCGTCTGTGAGTTTGGCCAATGAGCTGTCTGTAAGTTACGTGGAGGTTCATGCTCGACACATTATGAATCGGGCACCAACATAGCTCCACTATAGCGGATCAGAAATATGCACGGACTTGCTTGAGGTAAATGACTTGACTATCAATCGACTCAAGTGCAGATACACATTCGTGGGCGGCTCTATCTCGTCAGTTGGGGATGAGAACTTAGACAACTTACTAATTCGAGGTCCCTGCCGCGGAATAGGGATCTGCAGTGCCAGCGAGGTACTAGACTATTGTAAATTCTGTGAGTACTGGGGCAGGTGAGTGGGTGATAGGAGAGCTACACGTTAAACTTAACTGGTGGTCAATGATATTGCATGCCGTTGGGGCAGTATCTACACCACAGAGGAAACTTTCCAGGTGGTAGACATATACAAGGGGAGGCTGGAATACTCATTGGGGACGTCTTATCTAGAGAGCCAGGGAAGCCATAGAGTTCTCAAAAAGGGAAAAATCTTGTTGATGACCGAAAAACAATCGCGATAGTTATTTACAGTGTGTCTTCCATGCCCCAAGTCTATTATGAACAGACCCTGATCCAAAGTATCATCCGAGAGTATCATTAAACCATCATGATCTATTGCCGTATTGACTCGTTATACATGCCACTAGGTAGCTCCATTAGGCGAGGAACTTTTTGGCTAGCTTCAACTCGAATGTACCTAGGCTAGTCGAGCTTTGCGTGTAAGCACTTAGCAATCAGCCCGCACTCGTATCCATCGAGTCACCCAAGGGGCTGGCCTTTGCCTTTGCCCTTGCTTGTGCAATACGTTCGGCTTTCCAGGCTTCAATTTGTTTGCGCAGATCATCTGCCGGTACAACATCATCAATCGTCATCTGAACGTTAGAGAACGGGTCTTTTGGGGTTGATAAAAGCTGTTGCACGATCGTAGATCGATCCATAATATGTCGTGATGGTAAGATCACTGGGTCGGTCATCAAGTCACCCATGATGGGGTCTTCAAACTCCGGAGGTATTTCTCCTAGATCAAGTTCTGCTTGATCGAGCTCATCCTTCGCTTCAGCTACTCTTTTTCTAAGATCATTCCACGCGGCGACCGTCTCGGGAGGTTTTCCAAGACTGTTCTGGAGCAGTTGGGATGCCGCCTCAAAATTAGATGGCTTGTATGATCGACCATCTGAGGCAACAGCTTTGACAAATTCTGGTTTGGGGCCAAGATTGAGATAGACGTCAATAAAATCAGATAGTAATGTCTTGGGGTCAAAATGATATTTCTTGGCATCTTCAACCTTTAGTTGACCGCGTTTTGGACCAACCAATGATTCGAGATTGTAGTTTAGCATGCCGGCTAACCTGACGACGATCTCGGGCATCGTGAAAGAATCCCGGAGTGTCTCGGTGAAGAGCTTCATCATCCCCATTGTGTCGTTCACCAGCTGCATCCACGATTGGCACTGTTGCTCTGCTTGCTCTAAATCGGTTCTAATCTTCTCAAGTTCCTCTGGCGACAATCCTTTGTTTTGGAGCTGCTTCTGGTAGTCGTGTATTTTAACAAGCTTGGTTAGAGCTTCGTCTAACAAGTATGTTGCGTCGTTTAGAAGTAAGTTGACAAATTGCACAAAGAATTGACGATTGACCCTATATTAATCGTCAAAAGTGATCATTTCCGCGGGTTTATTAAGCTCACCTGCTTTCCCGGCTGAGATTCTCTTTATACACGTTATTTGGCCAAATAGTTTTAATGACCTGGAATATCTCGTAACGAATATTAAATTTGTCGTAGAACGCAGAGCTAACGCCACTGTGTTCACATTCTCATATTCTTAGCACAATGACGCCAATTGTGGTGCTTTGTACATACCAATGTAGAACTTCATTAGTGAATGAAGCAGATGTTCATTGGCAAAGTCTGAACCCATCAAGGTATCACCGAGCACACCACGACTCAAGTGATACATTGGCCACGTTCCGGAAAATAGTAATGTGACCAGAGAAGACTTCAGGTAAGGATTCTTTATGTAGTCTGATGATCGTAGGAAGGTGATGCACAGAGTAATTATTTCGTCACCGACTGCCGACATCAGAATATTAGGCATGAATCTAATCTGGACTTAGTTTCTAATCAATCGAGTAATGTGAGCTACGCACCTAAAGATAAACTTGAAGTTCTCTACCACGTCTTGGAGAGCGTATTCAGGTAGACAGCTAAAAGCTGGAGGCCGCTCTGGAGAAAGTGGAAGGCTAATCTGCTTTCCAGGCTTATAGTCCGTTTGGGTAGCAGTTCGCAAGAGCCATACAGCAACATATCGCATGAATTGCAGCGACAACGTCTGCATACTCTGGTCTAGAACAACGGCCTGGATTGCATGCTTCAGAGCAATGTACTTTTCCACAGTACTCACAGCGGTTTTGATGTGGTTTTTCACCAACCCGGAACGAAAGGGATCCTGAAAAATTCAGCATGGCTAATTGCTTTGACAATGAGATTGTACAGCACTTACATTCTGGACTTTGGGCAATTCTTCTTCCATCTGTTTGATTACTTTCTCGACATACTTGATGTCCTTATCTAGATCCTTAAGTTTTGAATTCGTAGCTCCAAGCCCATAGTGGTGAGCTGCTAAAGTCAAGAAGAAAACCTCTGAGATGAAATTTGATGAGCCCTCGACCTTCTTGCTGTAGAAAGCATCCGACGTAGCCTGGTCAGCATTTAATTTTGTCTCGTCGCTTATGTCTACCCGGGGAGTCCGTCGGAGGTAGTCAAGATCGATCCTGTTTATCTTGGAGAATGTGGAATCCATAAAAGGTTCGCAGAGTTTATCTAGGACCGCGGTGATATTCACCATAAAGCCATCTGAGGCGACTTCAGTAGCCTTCACCTGAAGTGCTCGCCGCTTGTGATTCGAATTCAAGCTGAAAGCGAACCAGTCAAGTGTGCTGTTCTTGGCAGCCGGACTAGCACGGACAAACGCATTGATGATGCCTATCAAATCGCCTTGGTGAGCTTTCAGTGTCATCTGTAACGCTGTTTGAGCGGACTTGACATGGCCAGGATCAATGGTTCGTGGATTAGCGAAGTAAACTTTTGTCACCTCCGTTTGAAGAGGAGAGATACGGAAGAAGGGCCCGAGGATAGTATCCGTCTCTGTTGCCAACGCTAATTCCTCCTTAGTTGCACCTTGTTTTGGCTGCACTTGGAAGTTGGGATGTCGCGCGAGCGCATCAAGAAGAGGAGGAAACCGTGAATAAGTCACCAGGCACTACCGATATCAGTACTCGATACTAGTGATGGGTTTAACCTGGTCTCACGTTGATGTAGGGCTTATAATCATCGTTCATAGTCATTTTAGCCAATTGACGGCTCATAGTGACTAACGCCTCAGTAAAGATTGGCGCCACAGTATCGTCCTCGGAAATGCGTGAAACAGCTTCTGTGAAGAAGTCTAGACACACACCGTCTTCGTTATCGTGGTTACGAAGAAGGTAAGGGACTAGCGAGTCGTGATTCTGGTTGGGCTCCCGACTGGTGAAAACCATTAGCACCAACAACATGACCGGCAGGGGATATAGACTTTACCCAAAATATTCAGGCATAG
This sequence comes from Xylaria sp. FL0933, assembly GCA_022578765.1. Classification (NCBI taxonomy): domain Eukaryota; kingdom Fungi; phylum Ascomycota; class Sordariomycetes; order Xylariales; family Xylariaceae; genus Xylaria; species Xylaria sp. FL0933. The sequence continues at coordinate 870,501 of MU389725.1, read as the reverse complement.
TAAGAGAGAATATGCAGTTACTCATGCAAAGACGTTTGGCCTCCTGCAATACGGCTTCTTTCTCGGGAGGCGGTCGCCGGGATGGCCTACTCGCCCGCATCACCCGCTTAAAGCAGGGCAATAAGTAGTCAAGGAGGGCCTTATTTCTTGGTACATGTTTCGCGGCTTCTATAAGGGCGCCATCGATAGTGGAGGTGCTAAGTTTGACGGGCTCTCCAGACTGCTCGAGTTCTGCCTTCAACTCCGGTAGGTAAGTGAGCTTCGCGCCTCGAGCATCTGTCTTCCTGTTTTCGTCGAGAGTGACAAGGAAAACATCGCTAAGTACACGATCTGTCCAGTCCTCTAGGCTCTCTCCGGTCGCTGTATGGACCTTCTTGGCAGGGAGGGCTTCTGATGGTTCTGCGTCAACAGCAGTCGTACTTCTTTTGGCACAGCGAATATTACCTGAATCGACAGACGCTCTATCTTCGAATTCGGTTTGCTTGCTCGAAAGTTGAGAAAATGGATTGCTGGCTGAGGGCGAGGCGCTCTTGGGTGTGGGTTTTAGGTTGCTGGGAATCTGCTGGCTCGAGGACTGGTTTGCGGGAGGCGCGGGAGGCGGTGAAGGCAGTGACAAAGATGACGACTCGGGCGCTGGAGTCTGGGCAGATGATTCGGAAGCAGGCTTCGGGCTCGAAGATGTAGCACTCAAGCTAGCTAGCTTCGCAAGCCTCCTCTGGCGCATCTGTGATACTCTCAATATGGGAACGCCTTGGGCAAAGAGGGGTAGGAGGGGTGGATTTAAGTCACGTACCTGCTCGGCCGGAGGCAATGTGGGCTCTGGTTGCTCATTGGGATCCATGGCGGAAGCTCGTGACGCACGATGCTGCGATTTGCTCCAGGCACAAGAAGGCAGCAGGGTAGACGACGAGATCTCAAAGGCTCATCCCACCTAACTGGTGAGGAATCGCGCGCAGAGGTAACAATAAGACAAACGCGCGTTTTAATTCATTGAGTAGTCGAAACGTCCCTTTGTCGATATTCCTGGGGCTCCTGGGTAGTCGGCTGGTTATTTTTGTTTACTTGGTTTAGGTAACCTGTTTGCAGGAGGCTGAAATTCGGAGCTATGAGTTGCTGTTGTCATCGGACTTAGATGACGATGGAAGGAGGGAGACGGATTACACAGCAACAGGGACCCAGTTACATGACGCCTATCGATAATAGATAAGAGGTGAAGGCAAGTACCTGTAGGTACCTGTATCTCTTATATACCAGCGCTATAACACCAAGTCTAGGCAATTTATCTACGATGCGGTACTTTGAAGTACCTCCTGATCAAAGTCTGTTCCTACCTACATGCTGACATAGACTCAATCCGAGCCTATATATAGCACTTACGTAGGGTAGGCCGTTCCTACATGTATCAATGAAACATTGTATGCAGTCTAAGCAGAAGATGAGCAACATTATGTTAGTAATTTCTTTTACACTAGTAACGGGAACTCCAAGACGGGACCCAAGCCCCCAGTGCGGCCCCATATCACTACCGGTTTATCTAAGCTACGATGTTCGGGATGCCCGCTCCAGACATTGAAAACCGGTCCAATCAGGAACACAACTCCACCTCTTTTCAAGGCAGGGACCCTGCCTGTTTAATACACAAAGTCCACGTGGAATCCCCAGAGTTTCGAAGAGAGGTGCGCGCTATCAGCAGCCATCTAATCAATGATTGCCGAAGACTACCTTACGTCTTCCTCTTCCGCGAACGCTAGATCTTTCCCCTCATATAGCACACGGCAATGATACTCTACTAGTAATGGGGATGCATACATATGCTCTGGGCGATCCGTCCCATATTCCCTTGTTCCTTATTCCGCTTCAGGGTATGCAAATGCCGCCATAATGAGCCTTTCACCCCAGCTTCTCTAAGCCGCAGTCACCTCTCGATGCCCTTTATGGTGCTGGCCTAGGGGTTCTAGATGCCTAGCGAAACGGCGGTTTGGTCGGACGACTGCCGGTGCCGAGGTGGGATGCTTCTTGTGGCGATGAGACGACTACTGGAATAGCCATCGCACAACAATCACAGTCTCATACAGCGTCTAGCTAGTTGTTACATGGCTAAGTCATATATTCTTTGAATGGACCGTTCCCATCGTCCACTCCGACGGACCTGTGATAATCGCCACAGAGCTAAAATGAGCATCAAGTCCGCCGGTGCCACCCTTCGTTGTACCCGACAGAAAGGAACCAGCAAACAACTGAAAAGGGGGACGGCGGCTGTGCCCAGGTTACTACTCGCGACCGTTGTTGTGCGCTATCCGGCCACTCCAGCGTATTCTATCGCGGCTCGTAGTACAAGACGAGGCCCTTTGGTCTCACACTAGCCTGTTGTCCTCGTCTATGCGAGGCATCCATTGGACCGTCGGCGCTTGTCGATCCGTTATTGCTGTGTACCGCTTCATCATCGTTGGCATTGCTTGCGTTCCACTCCTTTGCTCGCTCTGCCGCTCTTCGCACAAGACGTAGCCAGACTAAGCCGTGTGAGGCTTTGAAGTAAAACATCATTTCAAAAGGTATCGGCTCCGTTGTTATCACAATGGCACAGAGCTGTCATATTACGTCGGCCGGAAGTTTTAGTGGTAATACGTGCGCCGTCAGTGTAGATCGTATTGCTGAACGCAGCACCATCTTGCCACTCGTTCGCCACGGTCCAAGCTGGAATCTTCAACTTGTCTTGGGTCCTCCAGGTATCTAAGAGCTACCCCCTTCAGTGGGATCTCATGAGGAGTAACGGCCGCTATGAATATGTTTCTTGAGCGTTGGATTCTCGTATTTCTGCAACTCAGAGCTAGAAAGCGGGATCGAAGCGTATCAACTCAGTGCACGGTGAAACTTCGGCCAGTACAGAGTTATCGTATGCAATGCGCATGCTTCTATTGGCAATAGAACACTGCTCGGGTTCTGGAACACACTCTTACCCTTCCAGTGTTGCGGACTGTTACATGTCCAGTGTAGTGAACTTTTGCTCTGTGGCGTTCTCACTTTACACGTCGCATTCTTATGCGTTCATTCACAAGTACGAAACGGCTAGAAGCAGTATTCTCAGTTGTTCCATACGAGACACATTGCTAATAATGTGGTCGCACGGCCTGAGCCGTTTATTATCGTCCAAGCGGGAAGTTGCAGAAAGCGTGTAACGAACGCTATCTCTAAGTGCTGACTATTCAGCTACGACGTGATCTCCCACGGGCAACGCTGTGTAATCGTGATGGTCCCCCCCCCTCCGAACTTTGGGAACTCTCATCCTAATCTCTCAGGGTATACGGCAACGCTTCACAGAAAACAGTGCGGTAAGTATATAGATATCCGTACCGCTGGGCTGACGACTGACCCGAACCGCTTACTAGATCGAAGCAGACATTCTCATCTCATGGCAGCAGTGTCTCCTCCCCCTTCTCGCTCGTTATCGCCAGTGACGGGGCTCTTTTGTCGCTCACATTCGTTTCCCAGTGGTCTCGTCCCCTCCTGCTCACGCTTCCGTTGCAGTTAAGCATTGACGAAATTATGCCTCTCGTTTACTATATATCTCTGCCTCCTAAGAAGACATATTCATCATAGACAGTGCCTGACTCCGGGTGGTACCGCGGATCTGCAGGGGAAATCTTTTAGGGCAATATATAATGGCATTTCAGAGTTCAAGAGCTGTGTACCGGCGAAGGAGCCCCGCGGAATATGGCAGAGAGAATGCCTCTGCTTGTGTGACTGCTTGTTTCAGGGAGTTTATTCCTGATGTGGAAAACGCTTGCCGCCAACTACAGCAGCATGAAAGTCAACGGACTTATCTTTGGGATTTATATTGCTGCGATTCTATAGACTGTGGCGTATATATTGAGAGTGTTGGACAAAGCCGTAAGTCGTTTGCCCATCAACAGTTGCAATTGATCCTCTCTAATGCAAGGCACAGCTAATGTCGATCTAATCATTAATGAATGCCAAAAGTTTGTAAAAGTTATCTCGTCTGCTACGAGGCCTATATTGACCTGAAGCAGTATTGGATTTCCCCCAATTCAAGATCCAGGCCCACCCGCGATCAACTATTGTGCTTCTTCTACATCTGTTATCAGCACTAGCTTGCCACCTTACACTTTTGCTGTTGAACCTTCGATTTCTTCGGCTGCCACAACACGACCTACGGACTCAATAGTGCCTCACACTACCACGACCAGCCATACACCTAGCCTTCCACCCAAACCAAGTTCAGTTATATCAAGCAGCTCGATCAGCACTGGCCCACCCGCCTCAGCTGATGCCAGCCCTTCACGACTCCCAGGAGGAGCCAAGGCAGCCATAAGCGTGTTCTCGATCATAGCAGTGTTAGCAATTACCGCTCTCCTACTTCTCCTATGTCGCCGACGACGCAGGACCCCAAGGAGCAGCTCTCTAGGGTTGCTCCTAACCCCTTACGATAACCGTCCATATCCCGGTCCGCGCAGCGGCTCTCTAACACCTCTAATAACACCACCTCCTTCCGCATCATCTAGAAGTGCTCCACTGACGCCACCAGCAAAGCTCAGTGAACGAAAATATCTACAGCCGGTGCTTAGAGCAGGAGCCATACGGCCATCGCCATCGTTGAGCGTACGTGACGAGACTCACCCATCATCACCGACTCGCGTTACCCCACAAACCCAAGCTGTACCTCGACATAAACGAACCGGAGCAACAAGTAGCACCTATGCCACGACAACTACGACTATTCCAACAGCGACTCCTTGCCCCCAAAGCAGTGTCTATTCCACGAGCAGCGAGCCGGGTGCCTCCACTACCACGACAGAATCGAATAAACCGAGTTCAGTTTACTCCAGCTCAGCTACGGTAGTCGGGAATACCACGCCGCCACCGTCTGCCACAAGATTTCCTCCAGCAGATGATAGCTCACTAGAATTAGTGGAATTCGCTATGCCAGCAGGACCGCCGCCCAGTCGCGCACTACCTGCAACCCCGTCCAACCATGCTACCTCATCCGCATTCTCGGTATCTCCCGTATCGCCACGGTCGCCTACGTTCCCAGGTCCGGCCATGGTCCGACGTGACAGTTCTATAGTGCCTACGCAGAAACCAATCTCGATATCAGCCAAGGAACTACGTGACCTCACCGAGTCATACGCACGCGAAACACGGGAGTCCTGGGGGAGCTGGAGCGGTGTTGGTGGTGGCGGGCCCGGCGTTATTGCCCCAGGCCGCAAGAGAAGCAGAGGCAGTCGTGGCTCTACAGACAGAAAAGGAGAGACGAAAACAGCCCCGGCATTACAGAAGCTAGACCTGGAAAAGTTAAGTGGGGGGTATTGAGGACAATATGGTAATCATTCAAGCCTATCCTAAGATCTCGCGCGGAGCGCGCCGTGCTGGAACGGTAATAATGCATTGCAAACAGGAGAGATAGCAGGCTATCCCGCTTCTACTGCTAGGACTGGGGAAGGCGGAGGTAGAGGGGTGACCAACAACAACCTACCGAGGAAATGTAACATGGGAGGCACAGTGTAGCACCTAACTATTACGAATCGGACACAATCATTTCAGAGACAAACATGCAAGGGCAAGAAAACTTTCCAAGTCGGGCCAGTGCAAGGTACGATGCATGCGTGAGGGTGGCACGGAATCAATGAGAGAGGGGTGTACACCCACGAGTACTACTACTTAATTCCCGGGTTTTATAATATTAACTCAAAGTCGTCACAGATCACAAGATAATCTCCTCACGGTTCTGTTCCACCTTCATTTTACTTCTTTGTTTGTTGGTTTGTCTCTATCTGCCTGATTACATTGTGGTCTATTTAGCCCCGACGGAAAGGAGACTGCCGATGGTGTCCACAATGGACTTCTCGAGCGGGATCCAGTCGATGCCCAGCTGCGTCGTGGCCTTCGAGTTGTCGTACTTGTAGATGTTGTCCTTGCTGCCGCCGGGGTAATCGCCGCCCTCGACGTCGTCCCCGGGCAGTTTGTCCGCGAGCTGCGGGAAGTTCTTCCGCACGATGGGCACGATCTCCTTGTTGGAGAACAGACCCGCCGTCACGAAGTAGCGGTTGCCGCCGGCCTCGGGCCGCTCCTGGGCCGCGACGTGCGCCTTGGCCACGTCGCGCACGTCGACCCAGAGGTGCACGCCCGTGGGCGGGATCTGGTCCTTCCACCGGCCCACTATCAGCGCCACCATGTTGCCGTTGCTCGTGTTGATGTCCGCCAGCGAGCGGAGGTGGTGCACGACGGGCCCGAAGACGAAGGGCGGGTTGATGGCGACGATGTCGAAGTTGGGCTTCTCCTTCTCCTTGAAGTCCCAGGCCGCCTTCTCGGCTAGCGACTTGGACACGCGGTACGTAGTACCCGGGGGCCCGTTGATGCCGTTCTCGTAGCCCATGGGGTTCCAGTCGGCCTCACTCCATGTCTTAGAGGGGTCCCCCAGCTTGGGCTCGTCGATCATGGCCGCAAACGAGCTGGTAATGACGACGCGCTTGACGGTCGGCGCGTACTTCTTGATTGCCTCGAGGATCGACGTCGTGCCCTTGATAGCGGGGTCTAGGAGCTCCCTCGGGTCCTTGAACTTGAAGTGGAAGGGCGACGCTGTGTGCTGCACGTACTCGAGGCCGGGCGTCTGCACTACCTCATCGAAGGCGCCCGGCACTGCAATGTCGGGGACGATGGCGACGGTGAGCTTCGCATCTGGGTATGCATCACGGATTATCTTTGCTTTTTCTTCGGTTCGTACTGTCGTCACAACATCGTAGCCCTTGTTCAAGAGGAGCTGGAGGATATGAGCTAGTCAGCGTTGTCTGATGTTAGTGCCGGCGCCTCTATAGAATAGTATAGTATTCGCAAACGTTTCGGGTCCGTTCACGTACTGGCAATGAAGCCCGATCCACCTATTTGTTTCAACACGAGTCAGCCAGCTTCTAGGATAGTCATTCTTCGGGAGATCATTGCGCGACTCGTCGGAGACAGTGAACGCCTCGAGGGGTACTGAGGCATCATTTATCATTGAAGTCGCTACGAACCTGTGAGAAGTACTTTTGACATGGCTAATAGATATCTTGCGTTTTGATTTGGCTCTCTACTAAATCAGTTGTGTATTTCCTGTGTATTTTCTGAAAAGGGGGTTTCCTCACGAAGAAACATTCATGACCCCTCAGGAAGCTTGATACAGGAAGAGGGGTATTACATATACTCGCATTATTGAATGTGGAGGAACATGTTAAGAGTAAGCATCAAGGATCAACTTCCGAAGCCTAGTGCTACCTGGCCACTGGCTACCTACATTGGGCTAGCAAGGATCCTCAGGAGGTGGAGTAGTCATCGCGGGGCTCGATGATGATGATGGTGGTGGTAATGAGGTGGGATGCTGCTTGACACTGGTCGGAGATCGAGCTTGCTTCGTCGTGGACGAGTTTCATAGATAGGTCTCGGGTGTCAACCGGGGAGCCGAAGGAGTGATTCGCTCGGGATCTCTTCCAAGAGCTCGCATCCTAGTATGCGCTTTCAGCCAGTCATCTTGCTTGGTCGTCGTTGTCGCCTATATAGACTAATATACCCTAATAAGGACCCCACCTCTCCGGATTTTAGGCCGTAGCTCGGCCATTGCCTTTATTGAACCTCCGTAAGATAGTCTCTCCGAAAAGCGGGATTGCACTTTTAGCACCGCCGCCTAAGCCTCACTATTCTCAACTTCTCGTCAGGGGGCACTACCGTAACGAGGCGCTGAGGGAAAAACTAGACACCTTTACTCTTGTACCTATACCATTTATACCACCAGAATAACCACTTTCTAAAAGTCTTAAACTTAATTAGACTTACTTGAATTGTTTAATAGCGAGTATATTGTAAATAGCTTTAAAAAGCGGTTATTTTGGTGGTGTAAGTGGTGTGGGTAGAAGAGTAAAGGTGACCAGTTTTTCCATCACCGCCTCGCGTAACTAGATAATACACATGGATTGACCAGCGCTGTGATCGCCCTATTCCTCAGTACAATAAACAAGCGTGAGGGTTAATTACGTATTCGATATGATGCATGACTCTGGATAGTCGCACGAACTCTAGGATTATCCACGATTCAGCTCAACATCCGCAGAAGGTAAGCTTCTAGAGCATATTACATAGCTTTCATTTTACCAGAAATTCTGTAACTCCGGGAAACCGGGTTTGTATTTCAATGTATATACACTTGGGATTGCAGACCGGTCTGGCGCTAAGTCAGCTCTCGAAACACGATGACGCCAGCAAGCCGCCCGGCCGTATTAATCCCGAGCAATTTCAAACGCTTCCGGGATAGCTTGAAATTCAAATGACACTGAGATGGACCAGAGAGAAGCATAGCTATCTTATCTCTCACTTAAAATAAAATCACCATTGTAATGACGTTATCAAGCTACTTGTGCCCCGCTACAAGTCAAGAAGAAGCAATTCATGGTTGTAATCACGTCAAATTACAAGTTGAACTTTGCTCCTTCGCATCCATTCGTGGCCAGGCTTAATCTCCAGAGAGTCACATACGACTTGCTTCCTTGTGCGGATGAGCTATGTCTTTAGCTCTAACTGCCAACTTAAAGGAGCCGTAGTATCATTGACCCCAACTACCACGAACTCTATGCTCCGCGGTAAGTGATAAATAGTTGCTGTTGCCCAAAGGCTACCTAATGAAGAAGTCTGTGAGAGCTAGTCACACACGCGATTTACTTTGCCTTGTGGAACATCTAGAGTGAGGGTGTGTCATCAGTAGTACACCAGTAGGTTAGTGCGTAGGAGTTAGGACTCGATGTCAATAATTCCTGAGTTTCCCTCATTGAATTCCTGGAGCTAATGGCTGTCATATAGGAAATACTAAGTTGCGCTTGTAGTAAAGGGTTCCCTCTCTTATCGTTGCAGACCAGTCGAATAGGAGCAACTGTTGTACGGAAGCCTACGCGCTGACGGGAGGTCACCTATGCGATGCCCCGCGAACCACATGACCTTTCGTATTTATATTCATCATATCATAGGTATAAAGCCGAATTTCAGGATATCTCGGATAGTAGGTAAATAAAGCTATTCGGATACTGAGACACGCAGCTAAACTTTCTCATCAAGGAGGTTTAGGTCCTTAGGACTCCTGTACATAAAGACTGGTTAGCCCTTCAAGGGACAGAGTGTCCTTTGGATGTCTAAGGGTCATTATGCGCTCATAGAATATTATTCTCATATTAAGTCATTCTTCAAGTCCTATATGCAGCCCGTGTGATAGCAACAGCAGTAAGCTGTTTATAAGCCACCACGATTTCAAATCAGACATTGGACTTTAAGCTCCTATCTCCGTTAGTAGCATCTAGGCTTACACGTTGTAGACGAGAGATGTTTCAGTTTCTAATATCTGAAGCAAGCAGTTAATTACTTCAGACTCGTAGCTTTGTCGATGTATGCAAGATACAAATCTTCGTTACCTGGACCTCCGATATTGATCTGGGGGATACGAGAGATCTTTATACTCCAGAAATTTAGGTTCAGCTTATTCTCACTCATTTAAATGAATAGTAAAAGACGCTACTCAGCTAGCCAGCATGGATCTTTCAATTAGACTTACTCTTCCTTTCGTCACTAGAACACAGAACGACAAGCCCATGTCGTTCAAGTAGCTTGAATTGAAAGGTAATAATTCCAAACTAGCTATATGTGTACATCTTCCGTGCCAGCCTAATCCCAGTGCCATTCTTCGGTTGGCATTCTAGAGATACTGCCAGGACCTCTTTCAATAACTTTTTGCCACAGATATGAGATATCTAGAGCCGTTGCGCGTAGGACTCTAAACCACCCCCTTCTGGGTAGTCACTGTCTGCCTACGAAGTGTTTTCTTTGTCTTAGACGTACGGATTTTCCCAAGCTAACGAGATCTGAGGGAAAGTCTTATGAGAAAGACGGATTACTTTTGGTAGAGGCTTATTCTCCCATGCTGAGTTCTTCACTACTTTTCTCTTAAACTGGTCAACGATGACGGCGTAGTTGGATGGGCATATGAATGCGAGGAGGGCTGTGTAAAGGTTGTGGAAAACGATATGCGCTTGGGGAGTCACTCCTCAAGCTATCTGTTGAGCATATTCTAGGCTCCTCTTCATTCAGGTCCAATATTTGCTTTATTAATTTACTGCGTGATACAGGCGTCGAGTGAGTATAGTATAAAATTATTGATTGTACCTGGTATCCCTTTTTGCACGACTGTTCTATAGTGACCCTACAGCCATGATGGAATTTGGGGGTTCCCGAAATGATGCTTTCTCTTATTTATTTTTAATGGTGCTCAGAGTTGCAGATTCATTATTGTTGTTGTTTTACAATTATGTACACGTCCCCCTTTATACCTTGTGCAAAACGTCCATGTGAGTGGTTATGTAGGTTGCGCGAGATGTACGCTGTGGGACTAATCACCTCTATTAGACCGATGATGTTGCCCCTGAATAATTAGCTGTTTGGCGCTTGCTTATATTCGTCAATACGTGTTGCCGGCCAGGTTACTCCCCTAAAGCCGCATCGGTTGTCTATTTAGACAAAGTATCCCAGCCGGGTACTGTGAAGGCTTCCAAGCCACTCTACAATTACCGTTGCAAGAATATTGTGTAGATCCTGTCCGCTACTTCGGGCTGGCTATATGCTCTTTATTCTCTCTAGTTCTTTCATTGAGTCAATAGTTCGTAATGTTGAAGGATTGACTTACTGGTCGAACTGGCGATACTATGGTACGGCCAATTGTGAGAGAGTTTAATTTAGCGTCGGTTTAAGGTGAGTTTTATCTATAGTAACTAATACTAGGCTTTCGTTATGTATGGCTGGTTGTTAAACACTTGACTCTAATGTCGCTTCAAATACCTACCCTCGGCGATTGCTTCGTCTTGTGACCTTTGACGATCACATGTCAAGACGTAGTTAGTATCTTCGGCATAAACTAACCGTAGCTAGCTAAATATGACATATCACGAGCACGTGGGATTAGAAATTCAACTATATTAGGCTAATTCCCTCGTGACAGGAGTCTATACTAGTTTGTTACACCAGAGTATGGACTGCAAATCCTCGGTTCGGCTCCTTAGCGGCAGCCACAGCACGATAATAAGTAGTACAAATACTTTCAAAAACGTCTTGTGAGCATCAGAAACTTGCAAGCTTCTTCACTCTTCCAACGAACGGCTCCGGTTACGATTTAGCCTAAATCAAAGGTGTAGTTATCACACCTTGAACCGCTACGTCAATATGCTTGGTAGCGACTACGCTAGCTCCCCATGGGGAAATCCGAATGGGCGACGGCTGGAACACTTCTCTTCTCTGTGTGATCGGATATTTAAGATGCTGACGATTGACAGAAACCTATTATATATATTGTTCGGTACAAACGCAATGGATCACAAGGCATACACGGGTCGCTCCCGAACTGCATCAAAATCTCATGCGCATGTTCCAGCGCCATGTGAAGTTCCGTATTCCGATCGATGCTGTCGGTCTCCTCTCGTAAAGCATCGCACCCGAGGGAGGGGATACACGGCGGCAGCTCAGACCCTAGGGCGAGGCTCACTACATAGGATGTTCGGCGTATCATAACTGCATTGGTGATTTAAGATAGTTTCGCAGCATAATTACTTATATCTCAGGTGCTGGGAGGTCTTAGAAAAGAAAAACTTGAGACAGCTTCATTGGCAACGGGAAGCTCGCATCAAGAAATAGTGTAAGCCACATGCACGTACAGCCTGTCGACGTTACCCTAGCTAAGTCTCTCCTAGGTAACGCAGCAATGCAATCCAGCTTGATTCTTGAAGAGAAGTTTGAACGACGCACCATGACTCGTGTAAGAAGACTAAAGCGTCGGTTGGAAATTCGTAGGGACTGGGCTAGACTACTGATATGTAGAGGCCAGTACTACCTGGTTCGGACGAGCTCCGATCCGATGACTAATTGGTTACCTTGTTATCTGGAACCCATGTTCCCGCCCTTGTAGTGTAACCGTAGTGTATACGGATTACCAGGCACATATACAACTTGATGTTGTGGGGGGTTTACTAGCGGGTTTTCCCCTGTAGTCCCCACGATGCGTCACAGATCGAACTCTCCACTTAAGGGCAAAAGAGCCTCGCATGAAAGGAAAGCCCATTTACACTGTGTAGTATACTGGAGTTGTCTTGTAACTCGAAATTTCCAGGTTTGAGCCCAGCTCTTCAAGCCGCTGCGCATAGAATAAGGCTGCTCGCACATGGCGCAGATTCGCATCATACGGGTCTCTCGCGACTTGAAGGTATACATTAACATGGGTAACCTCATTACTACATATACGTAGTATACAGGAGTACACCTTGCTAGACTATGTCCCTGCCCACTAGGCATGTAATCTAGCTTCCTGCCAGGGGCAGCCGGCACCAGAAAACACGTTGGTGACAGGGTGACAGGGAGACAGGCGAGACAGGGGAGCAGGGTCATTGGGAGAGAACCCACACCGGTGAACTGTTCTTCACAAAGCGTTACGTAGCGGGTCGCAATAGTTCGGTTCGAGACCTACGTAGATCTACGTGTAGTGGTATTTCGCTATACCAGAAGCGCTCCACAACCTTTTGCTGCTGTTACTGGGATTAGGTCTAATGCAGATAGTTGCAAAGCAAGGAATAAACAACCTCTCCCCGCTTCCATGGGCAGAAGTTGCTCATAGGCTGGCTGCCCGGGTTTATTGCGTAACTGAACATCAACTGATTGACCATTCCCGAAACATGGGTATTAAAAAATAGCAAAGCAGATCTCGGACTGTGACACAACGTGATTAAAGCAGTAGGCAAGTAAAGTTATTAAGCATTTGAATAAGAGCTGTCATCAAGAAGCTGGCGGCTCTCTTTGTAACAAGTTCAACGATTTACTATATGGCTAGTGTAAGCTATCGATGTTTCATCCTTACAGAGGTCTTCTTAAGCAGCAATTCATGGTCACCTCTCGTAAGCTCGACTAGCTGACGTCCACTGTTAGAATAGAACCCGGGGGAACCATAATAATCAAATGCACCGCGGACGATTATCAGGTTATACATAGTAAGTTCCACAATGCCAAGATGTGCCCTATCAATGGCGGCGATCTGTTAGACTGCGAAGTTGGTAGAACGGGTTGGCCTTCCTGCGTAAGCCACAATTTGGCTTCATGAGGTAAGAGACCATAGGAAACAGCGCGAAGAGGTTGGCCCTTGAACTACTACGTACCTAGGTAGTTATCAACGTACATAGAAGCGCGCTTATAAAACTACGTCCATTCACGTCACACGAGGGAGTTCCACCACTTTCTTGGTTACTGACTGCTTGACAGTTCTGTTACGACAATTTTGAAAAAGCAACCCCGCACCCAATCGGGATTGATCATAGAGCAACTCGTTTTATTAAATACAAAAACACCTTATAGATGGGTAACGAAGTGATATACGCTCACCTCTACTAGCATAATGCCAGGACCAGACGACGTCATAGTACTGACACGTATTGATTGATTACCGTTACTACTGCTTTAATTGACAGCTCCATATTTGCGACCTTCATCATGTACATATAGTGCAAGATCTTTATCAGAGGTGTATAGCACGTCGAAGTCGAAAAAGACCTGATCACGTAATTGAGAATATGTAACATACCGTTTCGGTGTTGAATACCTGCACCGTTACGCTAACATTTGCTGTCTTGCTAACTTGCATGATGCTGTGTAAAATCATCCCTGTTTTCTCACTATCGGCCTGCTTCCGGCCTCGCCAAAGCAGGGATAGTGATAAGATGGTAGCTTATTTACCATTCTCTCAACTGCGCCTCGTCGGCACATCGGCAAGTTTCTTGGGACCAATTAGATGATTTGTTATATAGTGTTTCGTTCCGCCAAATAATATTACGACTACTCCGGATTTTGGAACGGAAACCGTAAGGTGGGTGTGGCAGGGAAACTATCGTCGTTGTAAACCAACAGCATTTTACATACATGTAGAGGTCGGTAACGGTCCGAAATTGACCCCTGCGATACACTACATCGGAGATTTTGATCAACGTCACTGAGTGACTCGGCTAACACTGTGGGTATAGATAACAACAACGTAAGCGAGCTGCGAGAATAATCCACAGCGTGGGAGGCGAGGCGATGTAATAATAAACGTTTAGTCCCACCCATATATTTACCACTAGCACTACTAAACGTTAATTATTACACCACCTCGGGAGGACCCTACATGTGAATTGTAATCTGCTAATATTTCAAAGAAACCGCCTATCAAATACAGTATCTAATTATACAACAAACAGTGCTATTAAGAGCATGACTACCTATACAATGCTTGCGATGATCTTAGCATGTAGTCTCCTTTGTGTGTAAGTGATGGGTTTCGCCGAATTACTGCGATGCTTATTATTAGTCGGTGGTTTTGTCCCTTTCCCTGTTTCAAAATTTCTTCTCGTCCTGATTTTCATTCGGCTCGTACAATACGTATCATCACGAGTCTGCAGAGCTAAGATAGACCACACGGTACAGTCAAGGGTAAATTTATATATTTGAGAAGAGACACATAATCGATTGGTCGACTTAAATGGGCAAAATTTGTACATGACGCGCCAAGATCTAGACTACAATTATACGCTGTACTATATCTTCGAGAAGTTGGCACTCGTAGAGAATTCTGACCGTGATTTTCCGGGATTGGAGTAGCTCTTAGTGGATAATGCTAGCTCGGTAATGCCGAGTCTTACAACCGAATAGCTACAGCAGTAAGTCTGCAGATTTGTTTTGAACGAAATATCAGATCATTCGTAGCTCATCTGCATCGTATTGGGGTCCAGGTCTTTCGACTCGCCCCTTGCACGTTTACTGCATCGCTGTACAATACGAATTGCGACATTTAGAATGCTAATTGGCGACCAGGACAGGGTGCAAATCTGAATTGGCGAATACTGGTTTGGCCAAAATCTGAACCAGCTACGGAGTATAGTAAACCGGCTCTGTGGTACTGATCCGCACCGGCAACCCTGCATGCCGCGGGTGCCAACCATTACCGGCATCCAGGAAATGGGACACTGCCAAAGATTCATCCTAGTATACATTATCTACCCGGCCGCATGAATGCACAATAACAACCTACATGATGGGCAAAAATAACACAGGCCAGACTCATGCGTAGGCTACGCAAATGGTGCTTAATTGCATACAGCGATTATATAGGAGCCGCAGGCTT
This sequence comes from Xylaria sp. FL0933, assembly GCA_022578765.1. Lineage (NCBI taxonomy): Eukaryota > Fungi > Ascomycota > Sordariomycetes > Xylariales > Xylariaceae > Xylaria > Xylaria sp. FL0933. The sequence goes on along the minus strand of MU389725.1, from coordinate 855,290 downwards.
CAGTACTATCCTTCATAACCCGAGAGCAACTAAATCTAAAAGCTCGTCACTAATCTTGAGCTAAATTGGGTTCCTGGCCGGGCCGTTCCCGGGTTTCCTAGCGTCCCTCATTCCTCTCATAAGTTTCCGTTTGAATGGAAGTCAACAATGTAATATCCCCCCTTGAATCGCATGTATGAGAGGATCGGATTTGATGATATGATGAAAGCAGGTGAGGCAAACTCGAAAGATTTCATGCTTATGCATTAGCTCCGCTCGCCCGAAATTCGGGGGTCCATGTCAGATCATAGGGGGTTTTACAACCGATTCTTTGCCGTACCATTTCAGCGTCTGCCACCTGTCACTCGTCGGCTACACTAGCCTTTAACAGGGTTTGAGATGGGGGCGAAATGCTATGCTGGCGTTCTGTTGCATGTTCCGCTGCGCTTCCGCGCGTCAACGTCCTACAGAGAAACTCGCGAATAGCTTCTAGGCCTTTGGCGCAGGACGAGAATAAACATCATCGTGATGCGAGGGCCCTTTCATCTAGGCTAGAGCCATATCGGGTAAATGAAATTCAAGCTCAAACACCGTGCAGTGAACAGCGAAGTCATCCACCTGTATCTTCCAAGGATATACCCTCAAGCTTTTCATACAGGAATGGTGAAACTTAGCTTCAAAGTCGTGAGATATGGTGCTACTTACAGGTATCACTGACTGGTTGTCGAAAACTTGGCGCTCTAGGCCAAAGCCAAGACGAGAGGGTGATCTCCCTAAGTGCTAACCGACCATGCCATACCCTGCCCTATCCTGTGGGTGGGATGCAAGACACTTACTGCACACTCAGTATGCTGTGCGAGTCGTCGGCGATATATTGCAGCGATTTGAAGAGATCGCCAAGTTTTGTTGAGCATGAGGGGATAATTTGGCTACATTTCTTGCAGGTTCCAATGCATGCCACGTAGAGGTAAAGCATGTGGTCTGCAGACCCTTACGCTGGTATGTAAACATGCCTGGAGATTGAGAGAAAAAGAAGGTTGAATGTATAGCTTCGACGGCGCACCCTTGCGAAGATGGAAGCAAGATCACCCATGTTGAACCGCAACTGGATGAAGGGGGAGACCCGGGTGTGGCAGCAAACGGCTAATTATCTCGATGCTATACACGTATCGCAACTGGCGCGCGCAACTACGTACAGCGGGAACTTAATTGCAAATAAACTACAACAATCGAGTGCTCCCGTCTCTAGTACGCTGCACTAAGGTTGGCCGTGTCCTTGGCGGTTGAAAGGTCACGCTGAATACCAATACCACCAAATGTCGTGTTTTCGCCTTAGATAGAGGCCGCAAAATCAAATTTGTCAAGTGCCGGCCGCGAGGCAGTTGATCGCAAGCTCAGATGATACAGTCTATCACGTCCGGAAACATCGTGAACCACAACTTGACCCCGGGAGGAATGGTGCGGGGAGTCTGAGCGGTGCGGAAAGTAACAGTGTGGTACAGACGCACGGCAACGGGCCAATGAACGACGACCGGGAACGATGAGCGGGAACTAACGAAATGCGGAGATGGGGTTTCACAACACCAGAGCAGGTTGCACAGTAATGGCGACGGTGTGACGAACACACCAATCGCCGGGCTCTCAAGTCAAGTTCCCTTAGTGTTGATCTAGATGAATATTGGTGCTGGAAGCACCATCCATCATCGTAGTATACCAGGAGACCCAGCCCTACGATTAGGACAAGCAGGGATCCCCGGTTCCCTCTGCTTCGCTTTTTCTTTGTTTTCCATTTATTGCAGGCGATGCAACAATTGTTTTCATTTGCAGAATATGCTATACTATTCCACGAAGCGTGGCATCGTATGATTTCGGGACATAGATGGATCTCTGGCAATTCTCACCCGTCCTTGGTCACGAAACAGCATGTGTTTAATTATTCTAGCCTTGGCTGGCTCGCAAAACATCGCCATGTCCATTTGATTATCTAATTGCCTGAATTGGGAACTTCAAGAATGCAAGATTTAAGAAAAGGACAAAGAAACAAAAGAACAGAAATTCAGCTAAATGCTAGTCTATCTCCTTAGACCGTTTCAACTCGGAGCTATCCGAAGACTCACACTTTTACCTTATAGGTTACTATTTACGATAGGCGGGTTGGTCAATTCTACCAATCAATGTGAATCGAGTGACAACGATTGAGATTCACCGTTTGGGTGTTATTCAGGGGGCATAACGATGTTGCAGGTTAACATCCTGCATTGAAGCTGCATTGAAGCTGCAGCTCGATGCTTAATTGGCTCCCGCGGCTGCTTTGCAAAACAATCCAAAGCAGGAAAAGAGATCTTAGCTAGACTAAGCGCGAATCTAGAAAGTCTAACAGAATTTGCCCAGCATTCTTAGCTGTTTGAAGAATCTGGACAAATAACTATATGCGGGATGCATATCAAATGCGACATCCGTTCGCTGCAGGGTGCGTCTTGAGAATGTTAAGTTGTTCGTGCATCTTGACATGCAGCGGAGAACTCTGTCTTCGGTTGGATACCGATCATGATAGCTGAAAATGGGTCTGAGTTAGGTGGGGGCAGGCAGTAGACATTTGTTGGGCGAAGATATCACGAGCTGAGTTCAGTATCTTTCCAACATTGCTTGCTAATATGTTCCAGGGCTAATCCTGCATGACCGTACTGTTATTTCAAAGCGAAAGCAGATTGTTTTACCCAACTGGCTTTATACCCTAACTTTTCGGCGAATATAAACTCCTCCAGGCATTTAAGGTAATACGGGCGTCGTGAAATAATTAGTATTGACAAAGATCTTATTGTGTGCGACTATTGGCTGAGTCTGGTTTAAGCAATAATGGGCAGCAGAAATGGTCATTGCAATTCTATTATATGTTCACACAAGCTGTAAGGACACACGTGCGGGGCTCATAGCTTGTTCAAGTTGGCTTACTTAGTAGGCCGGTTAAATTCTAGACCGCAAGGTTCTGGTTGGCAACTATTCGATGTTTTTGGTAGTTTGCGCTGTGACGGTCATTGGCCCGTCAAGTCTTTACGTGCCGTTCTCCCCACACTTTCTGATTTCGGTAAGCTGATCTGGGGTCAAGACTGGCTGGGAGATTGGAGAGATAGGAAAGGCAGCATACTGGGTTGAGGTAGACAGTCAACTAAGAGTTCCTCTTCTGTTAGCGAACCCTGTCTACGCAACCTAAAAAAACTACGTATATGCTGCCGCACCCAGGTGCACCTGACTGCCCACCGCGTTTTGCCGTGCCGTGTCTAAACCATCTCATGCCTCGGTGCGTCGTTGTCCCGTTTCAACGGTGCGATTGAGACCGTAGTACAGCAACAAGCCGCCATTATGTTCATGACTGACCATTCATCCGGACTCTGGGACGGCAGGAAAAGTCTGGGGAAGCTAGCACAATTTGATCTGCAATCATGGTGCAACCTCATCTGCGTTTCAACCGACTCTTTGCGAACCGGGCCAAAGCCCAAGAACTGATATCTAATGGCGGAGAGGTTACTCTCGGCAGTCGACGCCTCCATTCAGTGCCCCTGCAGTCTACTTACTGTATGCAGAATGCTGTCGCCAAACTCAGGTGTTTGTAAGGAACGTGGCAATCAACTCTCTGTCAAGCAGGCTTATATTTGCTTGGCTGAGAAGTGGCACTTCACGATGGGCGGTGAGGGAGCGAAGCCCCCATTCCGAAATCAGCCGAGCAGGAACACTGAACATCGTTCAGTGAACAACCACCCATTAAACTCGCACATTGGGAGGGAAAATAACGGCGACGTTGGATGTTGCGCATACGGCCCATGATACCACGTTGAATAGATCTTTATCAGCCCACTGCATGAACTGACCGATCTGGCGCGGCTAACATGACAGGTCGACTTTCGGTCTTCTCTGAGGCAGCGAGGACCTATTAGGGCGGAATATGGCGCACACAGAATTACCTCTCGCACACACAGCCATGGCTATTCTATCCCGTACCGTAGCGTAGCAGTGTAGGTTCATTAGGGTTGCATTGCGAGCCGCCGTTACATTGAGATGCAAGGCGCCTGGGCGGAGCTTTCGACGCTTTTGGTATAGCTACTTGTATACTACACCTGTTAGTTGACCAAGGTTTATGGCCATGCTCTTACTGCTATAGCATGACGCGTACCAACTACTCCGTATCCTCGGAGGTAAAAGTCTTCTGCTCTAATTTGCTATGGCGGGGATGCTGAGGACGCTCCGGTTAAGGACGCTCTCTTGGCAATTGTCAGCACCCACTTCTCGTATATGAGCAAGAGCCCAATCATAGAAAGACCAACTCCCTCTTTGGGTGCTGGTGATCGAGATATGCCACTGCTGGTTCCCAGCGTTCCTCGTTACGGTTACGCTTGTCAGCGGTATCATCCCCTTTCCTTTCCCTCCCTTTCCCTTCCCGTTCTTGGACTTGCACGAGTCGTGTTCCGTCTCTCCTAGACGAACTGGGCCTAGTAGGGTTTGCAGTATTGGTCTGAGTTTCGCCCATGCTGGCTTGGCCATCGTACTAGTAGGAGCTGGAATAAGACGGAAAGCAAGGCGAACTGAAAGGCGCCATCATGGTCCGGCAGGCAACACGGCGCTATTCCCACGAAGCTCATAATCCGGGGACTATAAGTAGACACGCTATTATCAGGTCCTCAGTAGTGCAATGCTGTAAACACTATACTTAACGCAATGTTTCATAGTGTACTAGTAGTTTACAGTCTACCCAGGCAGAGCGGAGTTAGAAGAAGGAGCCGGGATAATACTGACAGCGAAAGGTTTGATCTTCCCGAAGCCTGGTCCTTGCAACAATCATCTGTCCCCACTTGTACGCATATATATGTACATTGTGTGTTACAAATGTATGTAACTGGCCCTTGATCCAATAAACCTGCTCGTTAGCCCGGGACTGCTTAGTCGACGACATGCCTCTCAAGCATTAAGCACTCCGTATTCGACACTTACACTTCGCTTCTTCAAATGCGGCCGCTAACTCGCTAGCTGACACGTTGTGTAATGCCCCGACTAGTATATAATTAGAAGTGAAGTGCCCGGGCGCTCATCAAGCCACAGACCTGAAGACATATTGCGCCTACTGTAAATTTGAAACCGCAAGCACATACCAGTTATGTGTACGTACATACATACCCGCGGTGTTGCGCAGCTGTCATGGTGAGTTGATTTGCGCTAAAGTAGATTCTTAAGGCCCGCCCTACTACCACGTATTATTGCCGCCAACATATGGGCCATATGTATCTACTGTAGGCATGCTAATTCGCTTCGCTTCGATGCTGCCGGGGGACGACTTCATATCGGCGGAGAGTTACTGCCATATCTAGCCTAGTATGATACCAGGGCTGCTCCATAAGGGGGGGCTTTAGTGTAGGTGTTCGCCTAGGTAGCGCGAATCAAGCACTTAGACAACAACGCTACGGCTAATTCCTCTTCACCGGTCTCACTAAAAGCGAAGACCGAAAACATTGAAGTTAGCTAGTCTCTTAGAAAATTGGAAATACTTTTGCCAGCCATGACAAATACAGGATTATGTTTTGAAGTATCATGCGTGTGAATTTTTAAGTCCGTTGTCCATTCCAGTTGTATACCGTTCAATCTTTTTTTGGTCTTGTCTTTTTCTTTTTCTCAGAGGCACCGCGGTGTCAGGTGGAACGGTCTATCTTGCTGTCGAAGGCGTGGGCGGAACTGCAGGATGGGTAAGGCAGGGGTTCCTAATCCGGCCATCTTGAAACAAAATGGCTAAGAGACAGAGATCACGCTGGTGAAACACGATATACTCTGCAGGTGCATTACGCACCACTTACCAAAGTCTCCATTATCAGATACCGGATAAGCTTTTAGCTAGGCAGTCTCCTGCTGTAGATCATCAATTGGAAAGCGCTAAAAATGACGGAAATGCTGCAGAAACACCATGTTCAACACATTATGTCACTTATCCAAAAACTCCACCTCGACCTGAACCCAGAGCGTGAGGGTCGAAAACGACATGAATTGCCTTACTCAGGATATAGACATCAAACGTATGTACCACTATATGGACGGCCTTATAACTCTACCCAACCTCATCCAGGGAGGTCCGTTTTCAAGTATACTAGTGTAAGTCCCGGTCAGTATCCCGGTGACTGAACCCATAAACAATACTACCTAGTCCATCTACACTACTTGTTTCGCATTACTGTTGTTGTATTGCAGCAGGTAGGAAACAACCCTTTTCTAGAAAAGCTCGTTGCCTCTCTGCGCAAATCATCTTGCTCATGCACGTCAACCAGGGCAGCGCGCATCGTCATCGTGCCAAAATCTCATGGCGCAGCGGTAGCACTTCCTCTAGTAAGCCGGTGGCCAATGTCTCGTGATGTGACCAATTAGCTGAGCTCGACGGCAAACTGTCGGGTTAGACCCTGATCGAAGGAGGGAAAGAAAAAGCATCTGGCTGCGCAGAGCTGATATTCTCTCTCGACTGAACCGCGCAGGAGGCATAGGTGGAAGCTTAGGTTACAAGGATGCAACTATTCCGACGACCTCTCTTCTCGATGTTGGCCATGCGGAATGCTAGACGGCTACTTTAGGACGAGCCTACCGAAGTGGCCGTCACTGTGCATCACCGCATCCGCGCATCCCATGCTGGGTGACAATTACTACCATCCGTGGGCGAAGCGGGTATCTGTACTGTGTGCCGAGCGGTTGAGATCCCCAGCCTTGGACGACCAGGGAATCACCCGTACAGTATAACTTTTCTGCCCGACTCGACCGGGACTGGACACTTCTTCCCGTCTCCTGTCCTGTTTTCACCCCGTTCTCTGTCGGCCAGCCGCTCCAGCGAGTCCAATATGGCTCTTTGTCGACTTCCACACGGCTGCTCTGTCTGCCGTCATGACATTTCGAGCAACTACTTGGGAAAGGGTCTGCCAAATTCGTGTGCCGTTTCAGTATCAACATGTGCATAGCAAGGGCCCTCTAGCCACACGGCACTGTTGCTGCATCTTGGTGGCGGCACCTGCAGGTTAGATGAGCTTGGTAACAATCGCAAGTTCGATGAGCTCCGTAACAATGGCGTCCCAGAAGAAGGTTTTTGAGAGCCCTATCCATCTTCGTGCTTTTCTAGTCGAGGCTCGGACCTTTCTGTGTGAGACAGCAATCTACACACTCTGTATGTTTAGCTAATGCGATCCGTGGTCACGACCTACTGTACTCCTGCGTTACTAATGTGGATAGAAAAGCGCGAGATGTTATCAGCGCAAATCACTTCGTTCACACGTGGGACTATAGAGACCGAACACCGATAATACGAGCATCTTCGTTTAAACCGATAGCTACAGCCTGCAAAATATTGGCTCGTCGGCACCGTGGCTGGCGAGCGAGCAGCTTATAGGTCTTACACTAACATTGGTGTCAATTGGTTAAGTACCTTTTACTGTTATATCTAGCGTCATTACAACGGCATGAGTATCAAAATACATACGGTAGGTATATGGGTAGCATACTCTACTATAGCACGGTAGCTGTGTATTCCTTACTGTTGGCGTACAACGGCGTAATATATATAGACATGCTGGGTATGCGAGTGTGACATATTGTGGCGCATACTCTATATACACTACCTACAGTACATACAGCTCAACAGCATTCTAATTGCAACTAACGTATCTATTCCAGCTTCCATTGTGACACTAGAAAAGGATGCCATCATAATCATCCGCGTCTAGTCGGGGTTTTTAGGTGAACAGACTACGCCTTAACTTTTTTTAGATACAGGCAGACACTAAACGTCAGCTTGAGATATTAGTTTGAGACACTGCTAGTGCTGGAATAGGCTGTATACTACCTACCTAGACAGCCTCAGTAAGTAGGTAACTACCTACCTCTGTAGTGCAGAGATTATGGAAATGAGTACAGCACAACTGACATACCCACTTGGAATAGCAGAGCACTGCTATGAGCAGGGTCGCTACGCGACCTACTATCTACCTCTGAATATAGGTACTGCAGGTAGGCGGTAGGCAGGTGGTAGGTACTACCTACTCCGTACAGTAGGTTGTAGCTCCCCGGACCTTGAATTGCTCATATGCCATATGCCCCACAACGGACGGGCGACGCCACTCTCCATACTACTGCCACATACCTAGGTAGTGGTCGAGGTAGTTAGTTGTAGTCTGCTCTAGCTGCCTTAGCAGCTACCTAGGAGTTGTCGCCAGGGTCCTGGCCGGGGTACCTTACCTACCCACGCCAGACCAGGCTGGCCGGCCCGGGAGTATGCTGCACTACACTAGCGCAGCTTCACCCACGCACATGTTACCCTTGCCGCCCCATGTTATGCTCCCTTCCTCTCTCTACACTACTTTCAAGGTTGGTACTTGATGATATACTACCACGGTTATACCATCTACACCACACTACTACACCACACATACATGCACTGCACTAGTATACATGTAGTATCTCCAGCACCTCGTCCTCTGCTGCCCCATGCGCGGTACACAACGACACTAGCTGGCATGCATATTCGAATCAGAACCCTGCCTTGCGGTTTTCCATGCTTCCTGCCCCTGTTCTATGCTGCTCTGAACGGGGAACATCCCTCCTCTGCCCCTGTCCATTGTTGGTCTACCGCTGCTCGATGGGGTTGACAGTCTCAGTGCTCTTCTCTGCATCATCCCATCATGGCCATGGCCGATTCAGTCCTGCAATGCTCGCGGGGCCGCGGCTGGCAGGGAACTAGGTTCAGACGCTGCCAGCAGAGGCTGCAGACACCGCAGAGTCGATGCTGAATGCCGCCCGCGCGCCGAGTGCTGGGTGCTTGTGTGCGTGTGTGTGTGAGTGTGTGTGTGACACTAGTATAGGTAGGTAAGGTGCTTGGTGAATCGCTTCAAACCTCTTCTCGGTTCGAATCTTCTGTCGAAGGGTTCCGCCGGCGGCGTCGATGTAGGGGTCCCATCTCTTATTTCTGCTCTTGCTGGACTTGCTAGTATAAGTCGATGCGCCCTGGGCTATATGTGCGCTATACTACATGCGAGTAGCCATTGGTATCGTCTTCAAGTCTTATAGCTTGCCTTTCCGCTCTCTCGTCTACCACCACACTACACTGCCACGGCCCCCGCTTTATACTTCATATTTGACTCTCACGAATGCCCTTCGATTGTCTATGTTTCATGCCCCCATCACCTCACCCTCAAGTGCCGAAGCAACCCTACAACATTTGGAGTGTGAATGACGCTCCCACGGCTTACGAGGCGGGTTCAGATTCTGTTCGAGATCTTGATATCCCGTTAGCACTCAAGACAAAGGCCTCACTCTTTCGACTCAACACGCTCCTAGCAGAAGCGTGGTGTTGGACCCCTCCATAAACTCTCCGTGCCTGACGGATACCCATATACTGTTAAGCAACGGCTTGACACGAGCGACACTTCTCAACTGCTAGACGCCTGGTTTTTATTCTGGCTTTTATTTATTTTTGGCCTATCAATAATTTATACAACCGTTGTTATATATTCATTGGCTCCCCATCCCTCATCCTCGTACCGGCGACCTTTCGATACTTTGGACCTGCTCTTAACTCACGCCTAACGTGAGCCGATGTCTACGCCTTTTGGCTGATACGACTTAACGATCTCGTTGGTGTAAGGCTTCTAGGCCTAACCGAGAACGTTACAACACCTCGAGCTTTGCGCTGTGTACCTTCATGGTATGATCGTCCTGGCCTATGATCATCAACACCAGTATTGATCGCTACCAGCACCTGAGCCAAAAGACCAATTCTTTCCCCCACCACCCTTCTGAGCGTCTTTTGCGCGACGAGAGTTTTCTTGAGTGCCTAGATCAAAGGGTATAATAAAATTAGGCAGGGCCGCGTATTGGAGTAGCCCTATAGACTTTTTGCGACTGTGAGTTTCCCACCACGATAATATATCGTTAGGGACACACCCCAATTGACTCTACTGTTCAGACAATCTTGCCACTTGATACTGTTATTTGGGTTAGCACTTCAACGGTCTCGTCGAGAGCCTCATTACTAACACACCGACCAATCGGTAGAAAGACGAAAGCATAAGCGATATACCTACTTTCGTTACGGACTGAACAGGTCACGCTTCTTGATATAGAGGACCGCCCTTTAAATCGACGACTGCTCGAATCAGCTCATCGGAAGAACAGTATCCTCTAACGTCCGAACTCCCTCGCACTAGTAAGATAATCACTTCGCAGTGCATGTAATGACGGGCGAGTAAAACGAAGGCTGACATGAGAGAAAGTTCACTGAAACTCAAGAGTCACCCTCGGCCTTGACGAAAGTCTATTGCGCTTGCACGACCGGAGTTCACGCATATGCGCTGTGAGGTTATAGGTAGTTCGCGGCCGCAGATCACAAATTTCCGGCAAAGCGTTACGAATTTGTGCTTCGAGCACGCCGAATTCGGCAAGTAGGTGTATGATCTCCCTACCCAAAAAAATCAGCAGGTCAACCCCAGGTATAGCTGACTTATGCGTAGCATTTAGCTAAACGTCACATCACATCACGTTGAAGCCGGGCCCGCCCGTTCCAGGACCAGGGGCTTCATCACTCGCATGCGCACATAGGAGTATTAAGCTACCTCAGACAGATAGCGCCACCCCGGTTTTTCTTAAGACGTATTATCTGCTTTTACCATTGGGTAAAATATCTCTGTAGTATACCTTGGATCATTTTTGCGAAGCAGCTATCACATCTGCTTCTGCGAATAATTCGTCGCTTCGACAGTCAACGCGACTGAGCTGGAAGATGGAATTGCTGGAGCTTGTTGATAATGAGCCGACAGCTCGCCCATTCCGATGTGACTGGAACCCCTGTGGCAAGGTATGTACTCCATCCCAGGCCGTGCTCGGCCAACTTGCGCTACAATGTCTCAGCGAGCTGACTTGGCATCTTATAGAGCTTCAACCGCAAGTCAGATTTGCAGCGACACTATCGTATACACACAAACGATCGGCCTTACGAATGTACAGCTCCAGGATGCAACAAAAGCTTCATCCAACGGAGTGCTTTGACAGTGCATATACGGACGCACACTGGAGAGAAACCTCACAAGTGTCAGCATCCGGGCTGTGGCAAGCGTTTCTCGGATGTAAGTGATTTGTATCCTATCTCAAGTGACCCGCTAAAGTCAGTCAGTCCTCCAGTTTAGCCCGGCATCGTCGAATCCATACTGGCAAGCGACCTTATAGATGTGCGCATGACGGCTGCTTGAAAAGTTTCTGCAGGAAGACGACGATGGTGAAACATCAACGACGATCGCATCAGAAGGGCATGCACCTGTCAGAGCTGGACGACTGCTCGTCCGAATCCGATGGCGGCGAGTCTCCTACCACTCCTACAGAAAGGGCGGAGTCGTGGACACCTTATTCGCACCTACCGCAGGCCCAACTTGGCCACCCCCTCCACCGGACCACTTCGTACGCCGACTTTGGTTCACCTATGGATGAATATGGTAGCACCCAGGCACAGTATGGTCATCGCCACAGCATGTCAGCGGGAGATTCTCATGAATATCAAGAGAGCTCTGTTCCAGATCAGCACAGGGGTATGCAGATGCTCAATCGCTTGCAAATACCACCGAATACATATTACGTACCCGAGCAGAGTAACCCTGCTGTTGCCACGATGAACACAAACCCTATCCAGCAGTATCAAGCTGGGCCAGCACAGCCGGAACACGGTCTCAACGGATCCATTCAGAGCGTTCCGAGTCATTACTCCCCTCCCGCCACCGTTCGAGTCCCTCCATCGCAAAGCGGTTTCTTCCACCCGAGCCAATCCCCTCAGGTAATAGATCATCAGCTCATGGCTCAAGTCCGGCAACAGCTACAACAATCGATGCACCCTCTCTCGCATATCTCGACCGTACAGCCTGTACAAGGTGCCCAAGAGCAGTTCCAGCAAGAAGCGGGCCATCAAGCAGACCAGTGGTATAATGATATATCGTACCAAGCTCCGATGGAGGTGGCCACAATTGGCCAGATTCCGACTTATGGCTCGGTGCTCTTCGACAGTTGGGAATATAAGCCGGAAGACGATCCAACCATGCAAATGCCGAGCGCACGAATCGACAACATGTAGTCATCGTGGTTCGAACCACATCTCGGGTTCACAGCAGTCCGCATTCGTTTGTCTCCTGGCCGTCAAGATGCTGCTTCATGTATGGCGTTTCGAAGCCCTTGTATTATACTCGCTCCATATATTCTGTGTTTCTTTTTCATTGGTCATTGGACATGCGCGACCTGCGCGAACTTTTCATAGTCATATTTCCTCACCGGATACCGTTTATCCTCTTCTCATCCCGAGGACAGGCTACCACACACTGCCAGCTCTTCATCATCATTCTCTGTTGCTCAAACCCCACCCCTGGGTGCCCTTGCCCAGTCAAGCCTTCCTTAGCGCCGGGTGGGGTGCTACTTGCTGGTCAACCATGAGGGATAGTGGCGTGCATCAGAGTGACTTATCCTGTTGTTGTTTCATACTGAAATCGTTAGTTTCTCCCTACCTAGCTATACACAAGGTCTATGTGCGGAGATACGGGACCCGACTGGGTTCACCGCGTTTCGTCACAAGGGCTTTATCCGTTTAGCGATTGGGTATCCCGGATCAAACACACGGCGGAATGGAGACCCCACGGTATCACCCTACGTTTTATTGTATGATGACCTCAATGTGAAATCGAAACCACCCTTACGAATTGGGTCAGCACACATCTTCTGCAGCCTTCTGGATTTTGCCGAATCGGAGGACATCCGATGCGACCAGGTCGCAGTCGAAGTATATAATTCTGTTTGCCATTATATATACACGGAAAAAATTGTACTCGTACGGAAACAAGTACTAGGACTTAAAGCACGATAGGCTTTGGAGAAATTGGGAGTGAGGGGATACAGGCAGATATACTGCCATTCATGCATTATGCCAGGCGCACGCGAAACGGTTTGATGTTTGCAAAAATGGAGGAAAATATCCGTCGTGTTCTATGGAGCGAGGAAACTCGACGTTGGCATCGTGGATTGTATCTTGGGTTTATAAGTGCATGTTTCGGTGTTTGTTATTCTTGTTATTATGAGTGAGAATCAAGAAAGGGTTCGGAGGAGGGGGATTAGAGGAAATGGTTGGAAGAACAAAACATCTATGGGGATGCCAATCTCCGTCCTAATATATATATCATCTTATGATAGCATCCCCTGCCCGAAAAGGGGGGGACATACAACAAAAGCAAAAGAAATCAGCCGCCACACCTCCCTAATCTCGCATGCTATGCACTATCATTGGACCGAGCGAATAAGAATCAAATGTATACAAGTCTCGCATATTCCAGCCTGCAATGTAGATGGATCTTACCTCATCCCGAGATGCACAGCGTTGCATTTTATTCCCTTGCGTGGCGTACTAGTAAGACGACGATCGCAGTCCTCCTTCATCGAGAGGCGTGACAAGTCACAAGAAAGGATGTCTCAAAAGGAATTCTCCGCGTCCACCTATAGTAGGTAGTATGAAAAGTCGAGTGCCACGTGGGACCCCGTTCGCTAGCTAGCTAATATCATCTTTGCCACGAAATGGGATCGGTCGGCATATGATATGTATGCAACGCACGCACGATGGGGAGGGAGGGAGGATTGCGAAATTCGTTCATGGCGCGCTGCACGTCGCCTCTTCCGGAGGGGCTGAGATTCTTCGATGCGACTCTGCTCTGTTCTGCTCTGCTCTCCGCCGGGTGAAGTTTGGTCCTGCTCCTGCATGCTGCTGCTAGGTATTTTAAAGTTGTTACCTCGAGCTCGTTGCGTCAATGCTATACTGTAGGACTTTTTCTCAATTAATTTTCAATGAAAATTGCGAGCCTTGTCCTGAGATGGTAAATGTTGATAATGCGATCATGTAATGTTTGAGGCGAATACCACCCAAGGGAATCGGAAGGCTTGGCTGTGCTCTCGCGCACCTATCCAACCCAGTCGAGCCAGTCATGGTAATCTCGAAACCCGTTACCTACCTATAGTACTCCGTACGTACGTTACATGTTACACATGCACATAAATCCCGCCAAGGGTCTCGGGTAGTGAGTGAGTGAGTGAGTGAGTGAGTGCGTTACAGTGTCTACGTCATTATTTTGTTCCGATCGCAAGGTGCTGCTTTGCTGGTTTTCCAATCTCCCATATTCGAACTACGTGTGATACTAGTAGTTTTGAAGATAGAGGTTTCCCATTCCCCGGCAAAGACCGAGAGAAAGAGAGAGAGAGACAGAGTGTCTGTGTGTGTGTGTGTGTGTGAGGGAGGGAGAGAAAGCTAGTTCTGCGGAAGCGGGTTCCGTGAAGTTTGGGGGTATGAGTGCTTCCAGAACGTAGTCGAGAGACTGGGAGTTGATGATGGTCTTGTTAAGTTTGTTCAGATATCGCACGCTCACTTTATCATTGAGTGTGACCTGCGATGCTAATGATGAATGTTTAGAGACCACCTGGTATAAACACGACATTGCGCCAAATCTTGAGTATCCTAGCATAAGCGCTTGCGGTAGACATAGACGATATGAAAAGAGCTAAGTACAGTCTCTAATATAGGGTTACAATTACTGAATAATCAATTCACGGGCGGCGGCTAGAGGGCGAACAGAATGAAATGATGATATATATCTGTTCTGATTCTTGCTATTTGTGATAGTATTTGACCTAAATACTCATTGGTAACCTAGGTAGATCCCTTCCCTCCGACAGTACTTAAGTGCTCAGCTTCCTCGAGCTTCTCATCAGTAATTCTGTCCGGCATAGCCTTCTCTTCATCCAGACCGTCATGATGACCCGTCAGGCCTATCTCCGCAGTCGAGAAGGCGTCTGCTGGATCCCTGTAGGCAGGAATGAAGTTCACAGCCACGGCGTAAGTCAAAGCTCCGACGAAAAAGGCGAGGGGCACGACCATGGCCTTGCCGGTACCGTGAGCATCGGCAGCAACGCCGGTCAAAGGAGGGACGACAGCGCCGCCTGAAACACCTGCAACAATCCAACCCGAGCCTCTCTTAGTGTGTTTGCCCAGGCCACGCATTCCGAGAGCCACGATGGTAGGGAAGCAGATAGACTCGAAGAATAGCACCACGTAGAGCAGCGACATGCCGGTCCAGCCGTCCTGGGTAATCGAGGGGCCGATGAATACGATGCATGCGGTTAAAAATGCCAAGAATACCCAACGAGGGCGGATAAAGTTCATCAGGAACACGCCGAAGAAACGGCCACCCGCGAAGGCACCCTGTGCGCCGGATAGGAAACGCGCGGCGCTCGCGTCGGTAGACCAGGGCTGCGTGTCTCGCACGTAATTGATGAAGTAGGCGGCGATGGCGATCTGCGCGCCCGTGTAGCAGAATTGCGCGGCAGCGGCGTGGAAGAGGCGGTACTGCTTCCAGAACGGCTTGTCGTCGGCGTTGGCATGGGTCTCGCTAGCCTGGAACGCCATGTCGGCATCCGTGATCTCGGGGATCCGGGAGAGGAAGAAGGTGAAGGCGAGGAGGAAGACGAAGATCCCGATGGCGACGTATACCCACTGCACATTCTCCAGGGCAGCCGAGTCATTGAAGGTGAAGAACACGTAGGAGCCTAGGACGGGGGCAATGACGGTGCCGATTCCGTTGAAGGCCTGGGAAAGGTTGATGCGGACCTCGGAATATTTCGGTGGACCGCATACTAGAAGAAGCAGCGATAGTTAAGAGTCCGCTCTCACCATGGAGCGTATAGATTTTGTACTCACCCGTGATGTACGGGTTGGCAGCGGTTTCGAGAGAACCCAGCCCGCTGCCAACGATGGCGATGGCAGCACAGAAACCTCCGAAAGAGTGTGCCTTGATAGAGGGGATGGCAATGAATGCGCCAACACCTTATCGCAGAGCGCATGTCAGCTAATTGTGTCTTAAACCTCGCGATCAAGCACGGATGCTTTTTTCATACCATATAAGAAGAGACCCCACATAAAGGTTGCTCGGTAGCCATAATGTCTTAGAATCCAGTTGGCATGGCCAAGAGAAGCGAGAGGATATGCGCTGGGCATGCAGTCAGCCGATGAGCAGTTTTCGGGAATCCACAGGTGTAACAAACCCGAAGTACGCTCCTTGGAGACCAGCCGATCTCGCCTTGGTGATGTTGAGGGTATTTTGGAAATGTTTCTGTCATTGTTGGTGAGCGAAGTGACTGATGAGTTGGGCCGACACCCGAAATTCGGACAGCGTTCAACAAGAAAAATAAACAAGTAAAAACGGCAAATTGTTTAAAGAAAAGCAAAAGGAGAGGGTCGGTTTCCTTACGTTTAACGTGTCCAATAACCCATAGGAGAAGCCCCAGAGAAAGAACAGGATGGTCACGAGACAGATCGGGTAGATGGACTCTCGGAGGGTAAGCTCGGCGGCCTTGGTGCGTTTGCTATCCTTGACCTTGAGGGAGCGGTTCCGGAAGAATTCTTTGAAGCCCATCGTGAAAGTCGGCAAGGGCCAGTCTAACCCAATTGCAGGGCGTCACACTGGCTCGGGCTCTTCTAGGGTTTCCGGCGCGGGAAGACAGACAGATGAATCAACCAGTCTCAGACACGGCCAAGAGTCGTCGAGCTCGGAGCGACCAGACAACCAGCAACAGACGCAGGCAAAGACAACGTCGCGCGGAGTGTTGGAGAGAGAAAGAGGAGAAGATGGGGCCCGAGGGGAAGGAGAGATAGATAATATAGGTATGTATTATACTAGACCGGGGAAGGGAGATGGTTGCTGCTCGTGATCTGCAAGTCTGCATTCGCCTGCATCTAACCGTCAACGGTTTGTGGTTGTGCTTCTGCGTCTGCTTCTGCTTCCCTTCTGGTGCTGACGCTGACGACTTTCTCGCCTCTCACTTCTTTGCGTCCCGGGGGCACGCCCCGTGTATTTGTACGTGTACGATTCGGTCATGCAGTCTGCCGCCATGGTTTGGCTGGTTTCACCGTAGATCGATCTCATGAGCATTCTTCCCGCAATTCTACATGTACATTCCGTAGGTAATCAAATTACCTAACCTTGACGATACTCAACCAGGTTTCCGCCGTCTAGGAACATACACTACTGTAGTGCTCGGCTTCTAGCGCCCTCGCCCTTCCCTGTCAGGGAGAGGCGGGCAGAATGCGGGCAGGCTTCTGGAGTGTTTCTGGGGGGAACTATCTGGGGTTCTACCTCGCTTTGGTTTAGCGCCGTGTGGAGAAGCTGGGGTAGCAATGATCGCAGACAGCTCATTCGGGGCAAAAATACGCCGTACTTGGCCCGAAGGCATCCCCATTCCTGTGGACCCCCCATGCGGCTAGTGTGTCCGGCACTTTAGATCTAGCATTTAATAGGCCATATCTCCCTCTAGTAACTCAGAGTTGGTGCTGACCGCCGACTATTGCCTCACTTGAAAAGAAACCCAGATATTAAGATCCTCTCCCACAACCACTATGCGCCCATTGGTATTGCTTGACCAAACATGCTTTCGCCTTGGCTACGGTACTTTTGTGAATAAGAAAGTGCATGTGTTTAAATAAACACAAATAAAAGTACAAAAGAACGAGAAAAATAAAAAAGATACCAGGAAAAAGAAGAGCTATAAGTAGAATTTCTCGAATTTGATCGCCGTTCTACTGGTACATTTACGTCCCGGTACCCCCGCCACTCTAAAATCACCTCACTATGCGTACTGTCAGTTCCTTGTAAGTAGACAGACAAGACGCTAACGTGGATAATCATATATCCGCCTGCTTGGCTACATCCCGACCTTGGTAGGTATCTCCTCGGGCTCTATTCAGAACCACATCCCAACATTCTTCTTCGGAGCTGACGAAACACACGTCAGAAGATCATGAACACCAACGGTTGAAAGGAAATGATCCCCTAATCGTTGTTAGCTCGGAAACAGCGCGGTTTCATTACATACTAGTTTCTCATAAGTGAAGCCCATGTCCTGGCTTCGGCGAGATATCTTTGCTAAGAATTCATGCGGTCGCCACCTTACTTTGTTACCGTTTCAAGGAAATAGTAGATGATGTTGGGTAAACAATCTTACTCTTACTGGTTACCTAGTACGACGATTCGATGCCGACATCGGGACAATGATAGACGGCCTTGAAACCCTGCGACGTCGCGAACGTAACAATTCACTACACACTACTATGCGGCCCACGCGCGTCTACGTTAGATGCTGCCATTTTGTTTGAAGTGACGAGGTTTCGGCCCATGTACTACGATCTAGACTCTCTGACGACCTACACTTCGGCCTCGGTTCGGTTCTTCTAATACGGGGGACATCCCTTTCTCTACGTTATATGGAATCTCTCGTCTGTATAATTCCTCATGCGTTGTGCCTAGTGAGTGAATTGATAGATATAGCAGCGGAACAGGAGAAGGTGCGACAACAGGAGCGAGAAGCTGGGACGAAAGACAAACAACCACCCGAGAAACACAGCGCTAACGGGAAGATGAACAAGACGAAGTAGCATGAATGTTATGATGTTATGATGACCTCTCAGGATACGACATAAATTGGGAAGGAAGAAGAATTGCACCCCAAGGGTCTCGATAGAGTAATTTTGATACCCTCATCTGATATTGCAGGGGTTTTTTATCGACTGTCTGCCACCAACAATGGGGCAGCGCGCAAAGGAGAAGAAAGCACGAAATGATCAGACATCAGTGCAGTCAAAGGGCAAACGACATGCGAGCCAAAGAATGCATTAAATTGGTGCACTTGGCAATTGACACGAAATAAAAGTGTCTTAAGAAATTGACGCTCGCAAGCACACATACAAGTGAGCGATGTCCAGCATGAAAGTTAACCTGAGCATTAATGAGAATGGAAATATGCGGTTCGCATATAAATGTTGCTGCTCTGGCAACGGCAAAGAAGATCTTATCACAGGAAACGCGAAAGGATCGCCAACCACCGGGTAGAGCCTGGGTAATTATAAGGCGGAATAGCTCTTGTTCTTTCCGGAGAATGAGCCATTTGTCCGAGTATAATGTTATGATATCGTCATAGACAGGAATTCTTAGTAATATACTATAGTTATATATATAAAGCCTGGTGTTGTATCATGTTCTAAGACGATTGTGCCTAAACTCATTACACGATATTTCTCGACGATACACTCCTGGAAGACTAACAAGCATCTTGAGGAGGACAAAATAATTGACGATGTTGTTCCTCAGAATGTGTTTGTCATCTATAACTCCCCGGACCTACTGCAACGAAACCCGTCCAATTGTTAAATAATACTCGGGACTCGGAAAATATCAGCGTTAACACAAAGGTATTGAATTCACATGCTTAGTGGACAGGACCATGATGCATGAATTTCAAAATCCAGTCTATTGTACAACTCCCCATCAGGAGTGCCATCTGCCTCTATATGCTTGTCTGTCTATCTTTTATGCATCTAGAGCAAGCAGCTTCATAAAGAATCGTAAGGCCATCCACATAGCCTTCGCTCAAAGGTCTTCGACATAACTAGAGAAGCCTGCAGATCCAAGTCCGGTGCCGCCCAGTCTAAATGACAAACAAAAGAAATGAGCAGCACTGCCAGGGGGATATATGCTGAGCTGCTTTATAAAATCCGGTGACTGGCATGTTCTCGTCGTACAAAGCCGAGTTTTTCACCGACCTGAGCCGTCGAGAGCGTCACCACTTATCCGTTATTAAGTCCAACCCAGCCAATTCAACCGCTGCACCCTTGACCAGTCTTGACGTGTCGAGACACGCTTATTTCGAGATCTCGACACCTCCGGTAGCACCAAGGGCCTTCTTGATATCACCGTAGATGGCGAACTGACCAGCAGTCAGGGTACCAACCATGAAAAGACGGGCACCGATACCGCTGTATGATCCACGGAGACCTAGCTCCTTGGCGATCTTGACGAGACGGCTGGTGGTGCCCTCACCGGGGAGACCCTTGGTCTTGTTGATCTTGGACAGCATGGTGTCGGCGGGCTGAGAGACGAGAGCGGCAGCGAAACCAGCGATCAAACCGGATCCCAGGTTGACAGTGGTTTGCATTCCATCAGACATGTCTTTCTTGGGGTATGAGCGGTAGATGGCCTCGGCAACCTTCTCGTAGACCACGAACTTGGTCATGGTGTAAGGAACCCTGTTCGAGTATGGTGAGCAAAGGCTCAGTATATGCAATGAGCTCGGCAGATTCAACTTACTGCTTGAACAGGATAGGACCGAAACCGGCGTAGAAAGCACCAACACCCTCCGTCTTCAGCATCTTGGTGAAGCCACCAATCAGGCCGTTGGCGTAGGTGGGCTCGGAGACGAGACGGATACGGGTAGCCTCAAGAGGGCAGAGGGCAATATCGGCGAAGAACTCGGCCAAGGCGGACGAGGCGAGGTAGACGCCAGTTCGGTAGTTGGTGGCATTCTCGATGCCGAGGTAGTTGATCGACTGCTGCTTGAAGAACTCGTAACCGCCGAACTTGAAAGCGCCCTGGAGGAAGTAACCGGCAAAGGTAGGGCCAGCACCGGTCAGAAGGGCACCGGCGCCCTCGTTGGCGATAACCTGTCGGAAGCCGCCGATCATGCCACGGTTGTAGGTGACAGGGTCGAGCTGGATTCTTGTCTTGACGCTGTTGCAGAGGCGCATTAGCAAACAATGTAGTCGCACATTCGTGTGTAGCGGTATATTGGAACAATTGGACAGCCAATGGCTGGGCTTTCCAGAGGGCGCAGGAAATTTTCATAGGGCATTGGCATGGCGCATGGGCCTAGGATGTCCATGCCCAGCGTCCGGGTGCAACGTACACATCAACAGGTGTCATGGCGCCGTGGGTGACGGAGCAGCAGATGGCACCGGCAAGGGCGAATCGGGAGTAGAGAGCAACACCGCTGAGCTGGCCAGGAGCGTTGGCAGCAGCCGCGCGGGCGGCGGCATCGATCTTGTTAGCGGCTTCGGAGGCGGCCATGGCGAACGAAGGGAATAATTAGATTAAATTAGGAAAACTGAGTGGAGAGAGGTGACGAGGAGAGCGTTCGCGCAAGCGAGTTGGCAAGAGAAGGCTCGAAAGGACGATGCCGTCTTCGTGATAGGCGGGATGGTGAATGGCGGAGGATGGGTGATAGGAGGGAAGAGTCGGACAGACAGATCGCTGAGGCTTTTTCTTAGGGCTATCTCTGATAAAAGGAACGGGGCAGCGGGAACTCGATTCAGCAACAAATTATGCGATTAACAAAATTTTGCGCCTGTCTGATTGGCCTGTGGCGGAAGATGGCGGAAGCGGGCGGGTCCAGAAAACCTTAACAAGGAGTTCCTCGGGTACGTGGGCTTTGATGGTGAACACTAGCGCCGCAGTGTAGTCAGTACACCGATAACTCCGGCCAGTCCCGGGTATCTCTGCGCAGGGGTCTCAAGATCTCCAGGTACAAGCACATGTCAGTCTAACGAACTCTGATTTGTTAGCCATTTGTAGTGTCGTCAGCTTGCCATTTACGACTCTGCGGCTGAAGTTTGGCATTCCCTTATATTAGGTAAGTTGGTAAGTATAACTACCTACATGTAGATATCAATACATGCAGTACACAAATTTTAGAGCACATAGTGCCAGTCGCTTCTAACGGACAATAACACTATACAAGGCTTTCTGCCAGTGTGAATGAAGACAATCTTTTAGGTCTCGAGATAGAACGAAGCGAATATTACAGATTGCGACGAGTCAGTCGGATACCGATCTAGGTACGGACGCTGCTTTTGGCATGATTACTACGCCCAGCAGCTGGTTAATTGGCCACCAACATGATTCAGACTCTGTAAACAGTCTTGTTACAACGTCTTTGTCTTCGTAATGAGCGGCCAACCATCAATAGCAATCAAGCTAGGTCGATTTAACTTTGAATCAGATGCTCACGGACCATTTATTTTAGTGCAACCTCAAACACATTTGGGCATACGCGCAGTTGGAGACAGAAAGAAACCAATTATATAACTCAGAACAGTATTGGTCAACTCCCGTACGAACATAGAACAGCATATCCAGTAGTTGTCAAGACGCAAACGCAAATATACACCTATCCCGCAGTGCCATACTAATTTCTGTATAGATGAATATAAGACTTTCTGGCCTATAGAGAATGTGTTTTGAATTCATTATGTCTCGAGGCATAGATACTTCCACAGCCTAACCGAGCGCTCGGGACGGCTTTGGGCATGTAATACGGCATTTTGGTGCCTCAGTCTCATGATTATTGTTCACCAAAGCATCGTTCTGAGAGCTGTCACTGCTTCCAGTCGTGTCTTTAGCGGGGTAGTAATGTGCTCCAACGTGAGCCCTCGGAATAGAGTACAAGTATCGAATGACAGTATCCTCGGAGTCCATTAACTACGTTGCACTCTCGAATTGGGACAAGGTTACAGAACCATTGTGACTTATTTGGCTCATGATTTCATCGATTACTTACTATCCATTTTCGTATCGCAACGTCCCATTAGTTGATAGCCGACTACAGTAGTTTTCACTATAGAGATGCCCCTGATCCCGCTCACAATGTCATGGTCTCCCGTCCGCCGGCGCGTATGAGTTGTAGATTATCTCCCTGTACCATTTTACATAGTGACTTACTAGAGTATCTAGCGAAATACACGGTCACGTAGTTATTACAGTAGTCCGAGGGTCTACCTTCTTTATCACTGTACCGTTCATGCTCATGAACTAAACTGCACCCCCCGTCGGACATATGACTACAAACGCACCACTTCGCGGAATTGGAGATGAGGACTCTAATGGTTGTTCCCTATTCAGACGCCATAGCGGCACGACCGTGTAGTCTAGTTACCGCGAATAGGTATAGTGACTATAGAGACGCCATATTTTCGCAGAGGCATAATCATTAGAGGCAATTCAGTTTACTTGAACAATATCGAATTCGTGATATTTTCCACCATTTCTCGCCAATTCTTTTGAAAGAACAGAAGAGCCAGAATCTATGAAGAAACTTGAGACTTGTATCTATCATACCACTCAATAATTATGGATACGCACTCTTAGAAGCCACTTCAAAAACGCATTCTTATCATATTCAACCCTCCTTGTTTATACATCACAGCAGGAGTATTATGAGCCATATCTACATTTATTACTTATCTAGTGTTCTACTGGAGCTAATCAATGATTCTATGGTCCAAGACAGGCGCGGACCTCGTATGATAAAACTCATCAAGATCCATGACAGAGAATTTCTCCGACATAGCGGCTAAATTCGTGAGATTAGAAGTGATCGCTTGCCACGTAATACGCCAAGAATAGCGGGATAATTCTGAGTGACAACCGCAGCGTTGCTGTTAGTTCGTTGGGAGGATTGGACCTCCGGGTTTCTCTTCAAGTTTATCTAGATAGGTCTGAAGGTTACCATGCTAGGTAGAGTCATACTGAGGAAGCACAAACGGAGCTTGCGTTGGCCACCATGCTGGTTTGGTTTTCCGTATCTTTCGAGTAGTCGCCGCGGCTAGCCTGACTTCCAAAGTCTTTCTGTCTACTCTCATAGCCTAGCAGTTTATGCTTTTACGAATTTCACATCATATTTTAGACATAGTAGTAACAAGGTCAGAGTGAATGATCGGTAACGACAGACAATTTTGGTGCTATATACGGTCTAGCTACAGAGCTATTCACACAGCTCGGCTGGGTCCCGCTATTTAAAGTAAACCACTGTTTTCCATCAGTCCTCTGAAAAACGAGCAGTCTGGAGACTCGAGATTCCGTGCGTGCTACAATCAATTACCTAGGACCGACGTCAGTGATCTAGTGAGGAGGACCACCGGGACCGCCAGGGAAGCTACCATTGCCACCAGGACCGCCGGGACCGCCAGGACCACCGCCACCGTTGCCGTTAGAGACACCGCCGCCTTCGTAGTAGTGGGCGGCCTCCTGTTGATGGATACGTAGTCAGTAATTTATATTCACGATAGAAGATTCAGGGAGGTTCGGAAGTTCGCCGGAGTAACAGAAGTAGAGAACTCCTCTCAATCAGGCCATTCTTGCTCCAGGAACCCGTCAAAAAAGGACATGAAGGATTTTTGGTACTAACCTTGCGGCTGGATGATTGATCAGCAGTGGTGTCGACGAAGACGGTACTCCAGCCGAGGAGACCGTCGGTCAGGGAATCGCCGAGGCGCACGTAGTCCATGAAGGGGTCGTAATCGACGGTGGCCTCGCTGATACCGATGCCGTCGGCCGAGTTGAGGGTCTTTGCCTGCTGGTTCGAGCTGTAAGGCTCGATGTCGCCGGTCTCGTCGATAAGGGATTGGTCGAAGAAGAGCTGGCCGATGTGGGATGGCGTTCCGCTGTCAGACACGTACGTGTTGTTCTCGAGGAGCGTGGCGCCGGAAGTCGCCATCATGTGGATGTGAGGGGTTCTTCCAGTGTACCATCCAGGCAAGAGGGTGTCGAACTGGACAACTCCGTCTTCGTCGGTGTTCTGGATACCACGGCCGTGAGTCGTGTTTAGACCGCCCTGGCCCTGGGAGGCGACACCAGAGTATACACCCGTAGCGTTGCAAGCCCACTGTAGCGAATCGTGTTAGTAAATAAGGTTTTTTTTGCTCGTACGGTATAATATGATTTAGGAGGGAACTTACGATATCAATAAGAGTTGCTGCGGGGATAGGCTCGCAGGTGTTGATATCAATGAACTGGAGATCAAGGTGAAGAGGTATACCGCTCTGGCCATCAGTAACATCGGTCTAAGGTAATATGGTTAGTTTGTTCTCTTTATGTGTTCTTATTGCTACTGGGCACTGATTGGGCCCAGATAAGGTCTGGGATTTGAGACTTACTCTGATCAACTCGCCACCAACCCAGTAGGGACCGATAGTGACTTCGGGCACGAGGCTGCAAGTGGAGTTTGAAGTAAAGATGGTATCCAGGGACGTATCAAGATCGTAGCCAAGAGACGTCGAGTCATGGTCGACAGCAGACCATTTCTCAAAGCCTGCCTCGTCACGCTTGGTTTTCAGGGGCTCTAGTGCTGTGTTAATTCACATTTAGATTCTTAGGTATAGACCTCGCTCACTGTTAGTGAGGCCACGCTTCTGTCGAAGTGTTTCAGCCATAGCTGCTCGGCGGGCTGCAGAGCGAGCCTTCAGAGCCGCAGTGCTAGGAGATGATGCGCAGGAGCCTATGGCACGGCGGCCGAGGGCTTGGGCAGCCCTGTAAGACGTGATCTCACGTCGAACATCCTCTGCAGACTCGCCGGGATGGGCCACCACGGTTCCAAGGAGAGAAGAAAACGCCAAAGAGGCGGCCAACTTGCGGAAATTGACCATCTTCACTGAAAACCTAAACGAGAACCTGATAGCTGAGAGACTGCAGGGCCCTTGATGGTATGTCTATCGAGACAAATCACATGGAGCTCACGTAACGCCGTCTCCTTTTATATTCCAAGCCCTTCTTCCCCAGAACGGAACAAGATCTTCCTCACACGACATGTTCCTCTAGCCGGAAGACGTACGCAAGTTGGTAGAAACCCCCAATCCTTACTAATGTCGCTAGTATATCCCACCGGTCTATGCTGCTTCTCCGACTGAACACTGAGATATCCCACCGGCCTATGCTGCCTCGCCGCCTGGAGCCTCTGGGCGGTTAGGTGGTTGAGGAAGGTGAGCCGCCGTCAAGGGGTCTGATCACATTAGAGGATTGAAGCCAAGAAGATCTACGTCGATTAACTCGAAGGGAAGGTTAGTCGTATCAATATCAAGGAGCCAATCAATGACTGCGTATTATGCATCACAACATCGCCAAGCCCAGCGTATCCATATGGAAGAGGGAGAATCTATATGGAGACGATGTCCGACGTAGTATTCAACATCGGGATGTGGGCGGGATCCACGAGCTTACGCGGCTCTCCCGCGAGTTTATATTCCAGACCTGCCAAGCCCGTACCAAACCACGAGGTTTCGAGCAATACAATGGCCAACTTATACCATATGGTGAAAGTACCTGTGCTGTTGACCTCATAACATGAGTATTTTCATAGACTTTGCTCTCTTACTTGTTAGATGCGAGGAATCTGATAACCAATATTTTGCAAAGGTAGCGCATCCTTACAAGACAATGGACATGATTTCCCGTTCTGATTAATAGTGAAGGCTCGTCACAACTATAAAACCTAGTAAACCGAACGTCGAAGAAAAAAAAAAAGAGTTGCCAACGGGTGTATTGAGGCTAGACTGGATAGAGGTCCCCTGCCCGGCATCTAATCAAGCGCCACGGTTGTGAAGGGGGGGTAGAAGAACAAGGCGAACCACTCAGCGGCTAAGAATATGTCATCGTCAAGGGCAGCTTCTATACCGCAAGGTGAGGAGTATTCCTTATCAGGAGAGCCCCCGTGTAGTCGAGACAGCCAGTTGGCACAGCTAGTCGTTTTCGGCAGGTGTCAGTCCGTACGAACACTTTTTTTTCCCCTTTTCTCCTTTACAGATCACATGCCATCCCAGAGTTGCCAAGACGTTTTGATTATGCCATCTTCCCAATAACATAGGGATGTCCAGCGCTCAACCCGCCGTCGACGGCCCAGGCTTGACCGTTGACGTAGCTCGCTTCATCACTTCCTAGGAACAATACGACTCGCGCCACCTCGTCGGCTATGCCTGCTCTTTTCAACGGATTCAGCTGCCCAACCTTCTTCTCGGTGCCTCGGGCTCGAGCTAAGGCGAAAGTTGGCGCTGTCATGCCGGTCTCAATTAGGCCGGGGCAGACGGCATTGATGCGAATTCCTGTACCTGAAAGTTGGTACGATATTGATTGTGCAAGTGACACGACAGCGGCCTTGGAGGCGGCGTATGGGGTCGTGCCAGCATTGGACCTTAGCCCCGCCACCGAAGCAGTGCCGATAATACTTCCAGAAGCTGACGTTTTCTTCGGCGAGGTTTTCATCATAGCAGGTGCGGCATATTTAGCGGCTAAGAATACACTAGCACTCTTATTAGAGATTGGCGACCATGGGTAGTATAAATGGTAGACATAAGGGGGTAACTCACCTAGCAGTGTTGGTATCTATTACTTTCATAAAGTCCTCCTTACTTATATCCGTGAACGGCGCCAGGGGTCCAACGATGCCAGCATTGGCGAAGAATACATCCAGTCTCTGGTATGTTTCTACGGCGTGATCGACAACGGCCTTTACCGCCTTCTCGTCCGCGGCGTCGAACTGTCGGACGTGTACGTCAACGGTAGGATACAATGATGTGATTTCGCGCTTGTGGGTTTCGAGGTTGCTACTGTCGTAGTCGCAGATATAGACGGCCTTCGCACCGGCTTCAGCGAACAGATGCGCGGCGGCTCGGCCTATGCCCATAATCGAGTTGGCACCTGAAGGAAGACGGTGTACTTGTTAGTCACGCGTAACAGATTGTATCTCGTAGACCCCGTAAACGGAGCTGCTGTACCTACCCGTGATTATGACAACTTTCCCCGACACGCGTGGTCCATTGGACTTGCCGGCGATCTTCTTAATCGCAGGTATCCCTTCAGACTCCCCTGAACTATTGTTTTGAGGGGACAGCTGGCTGCCGAGCGCAGCGATTCTTTGCTTCGCGATATCCGACATTTCAATGACGGACACCCAGAAATCAGTTGTCGGGATTTTCTTGCGAGATCGCTTTGTTATGAGCTACCCGATAGCTCATTTCCATCTTCATTCTGGTAATACTGATAACTCGGTTTCGTAACGGGTGGAGGAACAGCTTCTCCAAAAAGCAAACAGCCGAGGCTACATGGCGGATTCGGCTAGCGTCACAGGGGATTTTAGAAGCTCATTACGGAGTACTCCCCAAGCGCCTCTCAAGGACGTAAGCTTGCTAAGGCCTCTTTCATAGTTGTCGAACATGAGAGTATTTAAATAAATAAAACGCTAAAGAAGTAAAGATTCTACGACTTCGAGACTGCTGTAACAACTAGAGTACATACAGCGTATTCTAGGTTACTAGGCGCCTATATCTGTTAGTGTTACTACTTCATCGCGTCGGAGATTGATATAGTGCCGTCGCTGGTCAGACTCGGTCGTTTGTGGGCACCCGGCCGGCCGGCGCTGGCGCTCGTACAGGAGCATCATAATGGAAAGACGACACCAAATCACATGATAACGTGCTAAGAGCAGTCATTTTACAGGATGTTGTATGCATAACTGCTTCTCCTGGTTGTATTGAGTATGATTTCATAAACAGTAAGTCAACAATTGCCGTCATTAGCCTGCGTCCCACAGCGGATAGAGACGGAAACGCACCAGTAAGAGAGACCAGGCGCCTGGACTAGGGGGCTTATTCCCGACTGATGGAGATAGATTGAAGCTCCCGGGATTCCACCAATCTCCGCTCGGAGGGACCCCGTTAGTGACTCTGCTCCCCGCCAAGACTGCGATGGGCATCCCGGGGAATTTTATTCTCCTGTTACGAAACAGAAAATACTCCTACGTCTCGTCGGACGACGCTCCGCGCTACAAACGGGAATAGAGCGCCGAGGGGGGTTAGACCTGTACGGGATGCCGATGTTCTCGAATCTGAAACGGGCTAGGTATTGCGTCCGTACTGCATCTGTAGATGTCCAATTGGCAACGCAAACATGGAGAAATTTCATTCCGTAGACGTCACTCGCAGATGGCGATGACATTGAAAAGGATCCCAAGCGTTCGCGCCCAGACAGGCAGTCTCGGTTCTCACGATGATTTCACCCACAGACTCCCATACATTCAACACTCTCTTGCTCCGGTTAGTCTAAGCGAAATCTCGCCGCCATTATGAGGTCTTTCATGCTAGCAGCTCTGGCGGGTTTGGCCCTCGCGACGCCAACACCCACCATCGACAAGAGAGCGACGACATTCTGTGGGCAATGGGATTCGGTACAGACGGGCTCGTACAGTAAGCAATCTCGATATTCCCTACTTCTTGTTCTGGAGATTCAACACCAAAAAACGCGATAACTAATGCCAA
Organism: Xylaria sp. FL0933; assembly: GCA_022578765.1. Lineage (NCBI taxonomy): Eukaryota > Fungi > Ascomycota > Sordariomycetes > Xylariales > Xylariaceae > Xylaria > Xylaria sp. FL0933. Next base: position 826,333 of record MU389725.1, on the reverse strand, counting down.
GTGCCTCAGTCGTGTATAACAATCTCTGGGGCGAATCTGCCGGCACAGGCAGCCAGTGCACGACCGTGAACGGGCTCTCAGGCAGTAGTTTGGCGTGGTCGACCTCGTGGTCGTGGTCCGGGGGTAACTACAATGTCAAGTCATTTGCAAACGTTGTCGTCCAGACTACGGCGAAGCAGCTCTCCGCCATCTCATCTATCCCGACGACTTGGTCTTACAGGTAAGTCGTGGCGCGCAGTCTGTCTGCCTCCATGCTGAGATTCCCCATCAATCAAATCAGAAAGTAGACTAATTCCTTGTCTGATAGCTATACCGGCTCCGGTATCGTTGCAGATGTGGCCTACGACAGCTTCACGTCCTCATCTGCGAGCGGATCATCCGAATACGAGGTAATGGTCTGGCTGGCTGCTCTCGGTGGCGCTGGTCCTATCTCGTCGACTGGTAGTCCCATCGCGACTCCGACCATTGACGGAGTAAAGTGGAATCTATTCGATGGCTATAATGGTGCCATGCACGTCTTCAGCTTCGTTGCCCAGTCGCAAGTGACAAAATTCAGTGGCGACCTCATGGACTTCTTTGATTATCTCACCACCAATAATGGCATGTCGAAATCGCAATACGTCACGAGCATAGGAGCAGGAACCGAGCCGTTTGTCGGCTCAAACGCGGTTTTGACCACTACAGGTTACTCAATCACTGTAAATTAGCGGCCTACCATAGGAGTTTCAGGCATTCCTATTCCGGACTGTGAAGGGCGGAGAATGAGAAAGCGCTATTATATAAATGGTGGCGGAATTTTCTTTCCCGTAAGCCTCATGCATGGATGAAGACACATCTACATAAGTTTCGCTCAGCGCCAGTAGCCTGAGGCGTGATATCGTGATGACTGGTTCTGACGTACTAGCTCCATCTTCCCATCCCAGTGACGAGGAGTCCCTCTTGTTCTCAAACGATAATCCTTGATGGCCGCTGCTATATCCCGAAGAGGCTCGGTTATGCAATTCTCGATATCTGCAGCGAGGTTCCTGGGGTAAATCATGGCATCCCAGGCAGCGTAGAATATATATGTCAGCGCTGGCACTCCAGCGGCTACATGGCTTGGGGTCGCAGGCCCTACATCGGTTCTCAGCTTTGCATCTTGAAGATTCCACATGTACTCATTAACAGCGGCATAAGGCCCAATGGTGCCAGGGCCAATCCACACAGGAACCGAATAAGTGTTCCCCGTCCACGAATTAAATGCTTCTTCGTTGTGGTTGATGAAGTGAGATTCGGTGTCTGAATACGGTGATGATTTCAATCGACCAGACGTCCAGTCAGAATACCGCACAGTGCTCGCATAATAAGATTCCTGGGTACTCGACTTTCGTTCTATATCGAACTTGCTCGGCACGTCTCGCTTAGTATCTTCGAAGAAACTGAATGTGTCGTTGCCAAAGTCCTTGTCTCCTGGATCGAGAAGTTTGTCATAGTCCACATCACCACCAGTAGACAAGTCATATGCATCGTCATAAAAGTCAGGGTCTAGTTCAAGTCGGATGTGGCGGAGCCCACTGAGAACCATTGTCTGACGACTATTCATGCCTGATCTCGTTTGCCTTATGGCTTCCTGCTGTATCGAGGCAAGATCTAAGAATGAAAGTAATTGATTGATGACAGGTCCGACGGAGCGTGCGGGAATGTTGGTCAGTGTAAGAGAGGTTATACGTGGATTCATATCAGGAACAAAACGTTGGGGATAGACCCTGTTAATGTTTCTGAAAAGGGCCGTCTCTGAAAGCTTTAGAGCAGTTACTAAAGGAAGATTGTCTATGCGGAGGTCTGGAACTTGCGTTACAAGTGAGTGGTGTACACGTAAAGATCGAAGGTTCGATGAAAAGGCAGGACGAAACACATGGGCCAGTCCGAGAATACCACCGATACGTATTTGTTGTCGGCTCTTGTCTAATGATAGTACAGAGGGTGCATGTTGAAAATTGTCACATTCAAAGTGCTCTAATCTTCCTGACGAGAGTCGTAGCAGCCTTCCTACACCGTTTGCCGTGAAGTTATTGCCGCTAAGATATAGATGGGTGATGCCTCCCCTGGGGAGGTGGAGGTCGTGTACTAGCTGTCTTGGTGTTTCGCTCGTTACAAGCAACACATTTTGAAGAAGCATTTCCTTCACTGCGCCAGCGTCATCACGTCTTACTCGACCTGAGCCATCGGAACGAGCGGTTTGCCATTCTCGCTGCTCTGTCTGATCTGCTCCATGAGAGTACACAGGAGGATCAGCAAAGTGTCGCCTAGGATGCGCGAATGTATCACTGTGTGATGATTCTTGGACGAACTCGAAGAGTCCATGTTGGTGGCTGCCTATATTTTTGGGCGCCACCACTTTTCCCTCGACCTCGAAATGAGCGTCGGTGCGGAACGATAGCGAAGAAAAAGAATGAGCCAACAATGCGTTGATGGAAACATCAGTAAGTTTATTATCGCTCAAATCAACACCCCAAAGCTGAAGTCGGAAGGTTTGAAACAGCAACTGCGCAGTGGCATCGTCTATCTCACGTCCTCTGGCCTTCAGAATACGAAGCTCGGGAAGATAGGTGGGGTTAAGCGAGGACTGAATAGCACTCTTAAGCGAGCCGGGAACATATGAAACGTCGAGATAGATCAGATCGCGAAACAATTGTGTGAAAAACAGCTTTGGAGTGAGCTCTTGGCGACAACGAGCCAGATCCAAAAGCTCAAGAGAGTGAGAAGCAGTGGTCCCCGCCGCAGCGAGCGAACTGGGGTCGAGTTCTGGATGGCCATCGATTATGAGACACATCAGCCTGGGGAAGAGCTTGGATAGCGTTCCGAAGCTTTCCGAAATTGCTCGCTCGCTCGCGTCTGTTGAATAGAGCCCGGACGGTCGCAAGGCGAAGGCCCGGAAATCCAAAGATTTCACCATGCAGCGCGTCTGAAGCCGCGCGGACCGGGCATATTTATGTATGAAGCGCCTATACCAAGCAAGATCTAGAATCGTTAGCTAGAGTGATTTCGTTTCGGTCATATGAGACCAGCTTGGGGAGGGCACAGGACTCGTCGGCAGAATGTTGCCACGGGGAAAGAAACGCACCATCATTTGGATGCAGACCGAGGCTTCGAACAGTCGCTAATGGATCCTGCCACAGACGAGGCGCAAAGTAGCTGTAGAATCGACCATCCACAAGGCAGCAAGTCGTCCAGCTCGATGCGGGGACGAAAGAGGCAGCCAGCGACAGCCAATCCCGCCTCGAGGTCGCCTCGCTATACGAAGGAAGAATGTCCATGTCTGTTGCGAAAATGGACTAGCATAAGACGTATCTCATGGCCATTGAAACTACAGCGGTCTGATGCTAGTCGACGGGACTAGCGACGAGCATGAGTTTGGCTCCGATCGCATGAGATGAGGCGGCGAGAAGCTGATGTCACACTGGGCTGTGTTCATGTGTCCAAGGCTTGGCGGCTGTGATCCTACTAGAGCTGCTCTCGACCGCATGCACTAAGCTACCAAAGTTAATTACATAAATCCTTGTCGGCGGAATCCAGTAGACTTCTATTGAATGGCGTCGTGAGGACCGAAGTCGCAGCAGCTCGTAACATTGCTTCAGGTGAAAGGAGAACACAAAGTCCTATGTGCAGATGAGGACGGGAACCAATGTCACGATGCAGCCAGAACACTTTAGAGGATGATGGATAATCTCGCAACCTGCTCGCCGCAAATTGCGGGGGAGGCTTGGAATGTGGCCTATTCTCGGTGCAGTACGGAGTACAGTATATTAGTAATGGTTGTAGATAACGATAAACAAGCCCCTGAATTCCACAACGTCCTCCGTCGGGGGAATTTACTCAGAAGAGGTTGGAGGTTCCAGCTTTTCGCGGAGAGTGCATTGAATCTATCAATGAATCTTAATCTTGCTCATTCGCCCAGCTAATCTATACACAAAGTTCACTAATTTTATTGTTGTTGTACATTTAGATATAGGCCATTAAGTGCTATCATTAAAAGACGTGAAGACCCCTGAGCCCCTCACGACCCTCTATATACAGGATCAAGAAATGACCCGTCAGAGTTTCTCCTTCAGCCCATCGTCATCCTACGATCACGACTAAGGCGTGATATGCATAGAATCCATTGACCTTCTTGAATTTAAGCAGCTACCTGTGACCAATGGCTTCTAACGCTTTTCGGACTTTATCGCGTACTTGGCCTAATAAAATGGCGATACGCTCGCCAAAATGCGCAAAAAGTACTGCACGAATGCCACATTCACAGCCAACGCTTGCTTATCTGGCTTTCTCTATATCGTGATTTTCTCTCCCCATAAGTTTACTGCGCAAGTAGCTGACCACTTCGCGACAAAATAGCGGAGTTTGTAACTCTACGAGAGTCCACCAAATCATATGTTATGTCTTCTAGGGCTATCCGTGCCTCAGCATAGTTATACAGGGACTCTGCATGATCTGTTATAACATTAACATTAGCTTGATGCTTTTTATATACTTGAAGTGCGGCCTCCTGGGTGAGATCGGGAGACTGGCCGTACCTGGCGGCTTAGGAGATGGCGCCTTAGGTGCTAATATGCTGCACACTCGAGTCGAAGACGAATCTATCTGGAAGCTTGAGATGGTCAGAATGAGGCTATCAAAGTCCACAAAGGAAAAGGGCCCGTTAAGAGCTTTTAAGCCAGATGTGGTTGGAATTTCCAAGGAAATTCTGTTGACGAGAAACAACAACAGGGTTCCGGAGAATGGACGCCAAAAACCCAATTGCCGAAACTAAGATCTTTAGATGTAATGCCGCGCATATCCCTTACCACAGCTCTTGGAGTGCACCGAAATGCGGGTGCATAGAGGAACGCTGCCCAATCGCCTCATGTCATACCGCAATCAAGTGAATTCGAGTGGTTTGAGAGTCTACTATTACGATGTTTATGTATTGTGACCTCTAAAAAGAATGTGGCCGCCAGCCTCTTTCTCATATCTGGTGGTCCAGTGCATGATGTCCTAGTCTGATGCCAAGACGATTTGCGGGATTGGATCTAGAACATGATGTAAACAAGGAGATAAACGGGCTCAACCTTGGTCGATTTATTGATGCTGGAGCCCCGGAGATCACAGAGACTCCAAAGCTGTGTCTTCTTGACGGTAGCCAACCGTTTAGGCGGCTTGATATTATAGTGTATACGTAAATCTGTACATTGATGTATTGAAGTGAGCCTCATTGGCTAGCGCCCATCTGAGAGGTGTCCTAGCCTTTAAGAGCAGGCTTAATCCTACCTTCCCGAGGGCTTCGGATCGAGATTTACGCAGCTTACCGTTGGGAATCTTGCGACTTGATTCCATCCGTAAAAGCGTAACTCTAACCTAGCTACCTAGCCCCTTTCCCTCGGAATGCCAGCCTATTATTAATCTTCTAATCTCTAACTTGCCGTTAATTTCACCCACACCACTTCAAATAGTCGTCCCTGTGTTGCTATCTACTTAAGTACATAGTCTAAAGCTAGAAATTATAGTATGATTTTACTTACCACACCACATCCGACGAAGACAAAGAAAAATGATTTCGCACCGAGTTGCCATGGAATTTAGAGCTTTCTTCTAGCCAGAAAGCAAAGCGTTGTAGCAGGTGCAACGAATTGTTCTATACGCTATCCAAGCACCTGACTTAAGGAGTTATTATTCGCTGCCTACTGCCACCCCTGCATAGAAGGCTCCAATGCCAATGACGTCGTTTTTATTTACAAGGCGAATATAATGAGGTGCATGGGTTTATCAGGATGAGAGAACTCCATATGGAAGAAAAAAAAATAATTAGTAGCAGAACACGAGACTCATCGGAAAAGCCTCAAACTTTCCACCCTCCGATTAACAGTCAGATGCGCTACCCAGTTCCGGGATCGGGATGCTATAGAATTATCGTCTTGTCATTGCTAACTATCTATATCCTCTAGTTCACGCGTTTGCCTCCCCATGCACTACCACGATAAGCAGCGGACATATTCCCGTCGGTTGTTCGATATTACTTGTTTTATTTGCGGCAAGTAACTTTGTCTCGATACAATTACGGGTGGGCAAAATTTAATGCGTCATCGGCTTACCACCTTTGAAGCAAAAACAGTAATTACCGGATATTTGGCTCACAAATACAACTTTTAGTACTCATTCGGTAGACCCGCCCCGCCCAAGTGGTATTCGCAAACCTTAGATCTGGGAATCCAGGAAGCTCAATTTATCTTCCGGAACTTTGGCAACAATGATACCATGGTAACTAGGTCCCACGATGACTCGGAGCTGGTGACGCTACACAATTACCACCGGAATGGACTATCATCGTATCATGTCATAAGTACAGACAGGGCGGGTACTCGACTCGACGATGTTCTACTTTTATTGTGTTACGGTATGTTGCTGCAGCGCATTCCACGACACGGAAACCGGCCTCCTGCCTCGAGAAGCGGAGCTGAGGCCGTATACACCCGATTGGTAGGTATAGTATAAACTATCAGTGCACTAAAGAGAGATGGAATGCGAACGCAGGTATTCATTGGGACTGTAACATCGGCTGCGATTACTCGAGTACCGGTTATAGCCCCAAAGTCGAGTGATGGTCTTTTGCGACGTGATATAGTATCAGAATTGGGTAACCATGGCCGTGCTCTTGACCTTAGTGAGGAAAGCAGACATGTGTCCCAGATAAATATTCCGTCAGGAGCTAAAGTTAGAGAGTAATAGACTCCGCGTGCGACGAGCTTAACTTACCCAGCCCTGGATCGAACGTTTGTGAATGCGTATCGCCGCTCTTCGGGCGTCGTACTTTTGTGTGCTGGTTAACGGGGTGCTCTCACATACTAATGGACCTGTCAAACGAGCAGTCAATCTCTGACAACAGGCTACGTTTTTCCGATCATGGGGCAAGTACGAAACGCAATGTGACCATGGTAAATATGTCTTTCCTTGAGGATCTGCTTTCCGCTTAGAATTGCCCTCCAGCTTTGTGCACTGGTAGCATTAGTGCGGCAAACAAATGTTCCTTGTAATCATCAAGGCTGTCCCAGAACTAGCGTTCAACAATGCTCAATAAAGCTACACCGAGAGTGATGCCAATATGAACAAAGCTATCGTTGCTACGTTTTCTTGACTACGTAGATGATGCTCGCCTGCTGCGACTACAATACCTAAGAATTAGTACTGGGCTAGAAGACGGCCTATTAGGCCTCTCCTAGGAATGTGGTTGCATAATTTCAAGTTGTCTTTCGTACCTGAGCCTGTACCAGATGGTTTTTCTTTTTTGGTTCCAGCCGAGTACTAGGTACACAATTTTGTAGTCTTAGAGGGTGTGACAGTGTTCATAGAATTAGGGGTATCATGACATGTGAATCAATGGTAACAAGCTCGAGTCACTACAGCATCATTATAGCCTAGAGCTTTAGGCGTCAAACTATTATTGACTGGAGCATCATCTAGTAAAGATTCGAAAGCCAGACAGACCGCGTTTTCTTTCTCTTCGATAAAGCTAATTTTCACCCGCAGACTTGCTCTTATTATCATTCAACACACTAATAATAGCTATTAACTAACACGGTTAGGGCGTGGATCAGTTGTGCTTCCCACTGTTTGGGGCGTACAGCGCGTTGGAGCGTGACAAATTCCGTTGTTTGCTTTCATATACTTGGTGCCACACCAGTTTGAGCCTAGAATTCTCGGCTGAAAGCTCTGTCCAGGTGGATAGAGAGAGGCAAGAGGAAGGCTATACCATGGACTGTCCGATATTCGACCCGAGCTTGCGGAACTTCCTGCCCCCTTCTTCCTCACCGCCCCCGACAAGGTCACTTGCTCGCTTTCAAGGAAACATGAATAGAGTGATTCAAAGATACGTTACCACTTGGTAATACAAAAGACCTTTAAGCTCAAGGTGAACATTATAGGTCCACCTTGCCCCTAAGCCCAGATTATCCGGGGCCAAAGAGAGAGAGCCACATGTACCCATAATGCTGGTCGGCTGACAACGGGGCCGTACTACAACACGCCCCTCGGGAAGCTCTCACTTCCAGTGTTTTGCATAGAGGGGGCGGGAGCGGGCGATGGCGAAGGCACAGGTCAATAGCCATTGTCCTGTGAACAATCACAAGCACTAGTGAGACAATCTGAAGGCTACTGCACACCTAGACGCTGAGATACCACTTGCAGAGATTTTCGTGCGTAATACCCTAGTCGTAAGACAAGGAATAACGCTGGATGGGTTTACGCTCCTCAAGCCTAACGATTGTGTCATTGCCGCGGTAACTATGTACCGTGGTAATAACAAGGTCAGTATTCCCACTGTGAGGAAATCTACCAGCTGCCTTCCGCCCTGTTTGCGTACACTTTCGTGTTGTGCTACAGCTCTGGTGTCTATCACTCCAGGATGAAGCCGTCACGTCGCCCAGTCGTATTGTCCCAGTTTTCACGTCGGACGCACCTACGTAACCTAGTGTTCTCACCTGTGCTTATAGCCGCCATAGCGCAACATTTGCTATACAGTCTAGAATGTAGAGGCCCGGGGCAAAGTATCTTTAAGGTCGTCTGAATATTGTAGCATTAATATGTACTGCAAGCGTAATCGGCCTAAGGGACTCGGAGGATGTCCTGGAAATGCACTTGGTTATATCAGCCTAGCTTAATCGCCTTCCCAGGGTAGCTATTGTTCCTCTGGGCTAGCTAGTATGTCTCGGACACACTGGCTAGAGGACTAATTTATCGCTATCATTAATATCTGAAACATAGGTACCATCGCAACTAGAGTATGCGGGGTGTATCACCACTTGTGCTGAGATATACAGTTTGTATATACGCAAAAAATGAATTTTATGGCGGGAGAAAGACCTGAGTGTGTTGTGTTGCCTGAATAAATCTCTTCAGACTATAATTAGATAAACACGGCTTCGCTGTAGCTGTGCTCCTAATGCTATCTGGATATTGCGGACGATCAGCCGCCTCTAGAGCATGAATTATGAGCATGTCAGCTGCTACAACCCAACCTCAGACAAGTTACATGACCATGTTCAAACCCACTGATGTGTGTACAAGCGCTATGCCTCGGGTATACTGTAGCATTGGGAGAAAGTAGAAAGCAAAGAGTTAAGACAGAAAACCATGGCGTTCCGACCAGGGTCAAGTTGCGACTAGTCGACTACCTGCAGCGAGATCAGGTTCGGCCTTGATATGGGCTCCTTCGGTCGCTCTGATGCAAGCTTTCTTTTGACCATTGCCGCGTGGCTTTATTTTACTCCTCAGTTCGTCTAAGAGCTTCTGGGCATCTGGGTGATATGCTACTCGGCCTTTTGGTGTAGTGTGTAGAAACACGTGGTTCCTAAAGTTCTCGCCGCGATTGGAGCTTGCCGTGCAGAATGGGCAAAATGACCAATCAGAATGTCCATGCTTACTAGATCATATTAGCTCAATAGAACTTTTTAAGAAGTCGAAAAGGAAGAGAAGAGACTTACTCGTTCCAGTGTCGCTTAAGATGTTCTCGCCGTTTATAACGTTTATTGCACCCCTCCTCTGAGCAGACATATTCCCCGGATTGGCGTAAAACTGCTTGTACGGCATCTGATCGGGCAGCGGTCCTGCGCTCGACCATGACGATAGGCCTCTTGGCTCGTCTACTGATCTTTCTTCCATTCTGGATCATGTGCAAGGCCGCCGTTCTCTCCAGCACCGAGCCATAGGGCCGATGATTTATCGGTTCGCTGGGGGCGATAGCTACTCCGGGTGTGTTGGGCTCAAAAAACATCGGTGCTGTATCTCGAGGCCATGCCCACGCTTGCATGGCGTTATATTGGTTGAAAGCATCCCCTGGATATTGCGGCGTCACGTATTCAACTGGTGGTGACACCAGTTGCGGATAGGCGTTGAACCCAAAGTCCAAATATTGGGGAGCTTCTGACGAGAAACTCGTACCGAGATCAGATCCAGGAGGCGTGATCATTTTCCCACATTCCGTGTTGTCTTGACCCATCATCAAGGGAAAATGCCCTGGTGTTGAAGGGCCGGATGCTGGTGTGGGAGGTTCTGCAAAGGAATCGGTCATCGACATGCTCCTTGAGAGGGGACCGCAAGGCGCGTCCTCATCCCTGGCGGGTAGTTCAAAGTAGTTTTGCTCCATTTTTAGGGTTTCGTTGTGAAGTAGGGAAGAATGTATGAATGCTGGTGAGTAGTGATGGGATTGGAATGAATGGGAGTAATCAATATATATAAGTTGGGAATTTAAAGATTGTGCATAGGGTAGAACAGGATCTCCCTCTAGACAGGCACTAGGGGGGTTACCCCGGGACAGTTTGATCAATATAACTGGCCTTCGGCCCGGATGGGTCTTAAACGGGGTCGAGGAATGTAGTTCCAAGACGCGTGGGCGCGACAAACAAGGGGCTCTCTCGCCTTCAAGCCATCTATCACTTCGACTTGGAGATACTCTGTTGCTTGCATTTGAAAATCCCTGTCTTGAGCTGGATCAGCTGGACTAATTCGTGCAAGATTTATCCCTACCCCTTGATACAGCCGAGTAGTACCAATGCTCTGGATAGTATCAGTATCCATGCACCAGAGCCAACAGAATGACAAGGCCAGCCACCTGCGCTTTCTACCTCGTACCCCATACAGTTCTTGGTCAGCAGTCGATATAGCAGACAACATAGCGGTGCACAGCATCCTAGCGGGTTGAAGCAAACATTCATGAAATTGGCACTTCGAAGCGGCCGGTCTTGGCAGAAGAAATGGAATTTTCACAAGCCGCCTCTTACGGTGTGCACTTAAACTGGATCGTGAGACAAGCACGCTGGCAGGACCTCACTAGACAGCCCGCCACAACAGGGGTAGCGCACGAAATCGACATTTCAGGAATGAGATTTTATAGTGGATGAATAGCCCCCGCCTTATGTTCTCACCAGTCTTAAGACACTCTCTCGTAGAAAGAAAAGATTGTACCTTTTTCGGGCTTCTTAGATGGGCGATGGTGTCTCGCTTCACTTACATAATCCGCCGGCTTGGCCTTCTTCCGGTAGAATGGTATTGATTCTGATGATCCATTTACGCTGCTACTTTCCACAGCGCAACTTCTATGTCCTAGACAACACTCTACAAGCATTACAGTGCATCCCCCCTGTTGGTAGTTAGTCTGTCTGCCGTAGTTTCACCTTAGAATAGGTTCGCAGAACATCTGGTAATATTCAATGGGCCCAAGAGATCCGCTACAGAAATGGCAATCTTTCTCCTCTCCCATTGTAGCATTTCTCCCAGAGTGGCCCGCAAACTCCAGCTCATTATATCCCAGCTTCTCTAAGGTGAAAATGGGCACTACGGGGTGCTCTATGCTCACCGGCCTAATGAAAGCCCCGACTTTAGATTTCGGCCGTCGAAGTTGATACGCCGTGGTTACAGCATATCCAACAATGCCCCCCGCCACCCTTCCTTCTCCACCGCCAGCTTAGTCAAGCCCATCTCCCAATTGGTCGTGTATGACTTGCATGAGGCTTGTTCCTCGCTTGAAATTGAGTGGTTCACGAGGATGCTGCGCACGTCAATCTCGAATGGGGCAGGGTGGTATCATGTTTGGATACAATGTTACGCGCTAAGTTCTAGTAATGTTCGAGTTACTTGCACGGGCTTCCTCAAAATGGATAATTGGTCTTTGTAAATTTGTTACCGCCATTATGACTACAGAAATTGTTCTTTGCAAAAACGACACCAGTACCCGTTACACCGGTAGGCCAGGGTCTTTGGAGTTGGATAAAGTTACCTTACTCGTTGCAGTGCTACGTATCTTCGGATACCTGAGGCTAACCAGGAGTCTAAGGTGGCAAATGCAACCTCCACTGATCGACGGAGACACGACGTCTGTCGCGTAGGCAGTAGACTAACTCGGGCGGAATAGCATGTGTCTCAAGTGGTCGGCCATCTTATTAGATAGACCAGCCTTGCGCAGCTAGCGCATTTATCTGCGTGGACTAATGCAACTTTGCCATATCTGCTGGCACCATCTCGATGCTATGGCACGGCTGCTCTACGTAGACAAAAAAACGTATGCCCCCAAAGGTGCGCGTGACCACTGCAGACTGGGGATACTGATACACAAGCCACCGGAGTTTGTCTTCCCCAGACGCTCTATATGTCCGTCGAGTCCATTTTGATTATCGTGACTAAAAGATGACGAGCATAGGTGCTACCCATCACCATACTCAATTGGCTGGGTAGCTCAGTCTCCCACTATGTATCGATATAATCGAGCGCGATTACTTCGAAGACAAAAGTTGGCAAGCACAGTTGTCTCAGCGCAAGTACTTTACCCCTGAAGATTGTTCCCCCCGCACGCAACTAGATACACATCTTCCTTAGGTTGTACATTATGTGGCTACATAGGCGCGCTCTCTCCAACGTCGACGGTTTAAGACATCCAAGACAGAGGCTTGCGGGCACCACCTTGAGTGTATCACCATAACTCGTAGATCAATCGGTATATTGCACCGTTATTGACCAATGTGTTATTCTCCCTATTGGTGTACTTCCCTCCTTGACCCCGACCAAGACGACCAGGGCAGGCTTTTGAGCAAATGTGTCAATACCCATACTTGCTTGACCGGGGACTAATGAAAGACTTTTCATTCGGGATGTCCTACCATTTGCAAAACTGGTTGAAGCATCCTTGTGCATATTCCATGTCAACTAATTATGGATGATGATGCAGCAAACATCACTGTCAGCGCTATTTTCGGTAACGCTCATTTAGAATCGCTACCATCGTCTCTACAGGAAGCAAATACTCGATTCCCGACGCTTCAGCTCTCTAAAACTTTCGCCTCCGGGGCAAGGCGGGGTGCGTCCTGATCATAACGACTTTCCCAGAGTAGTATTCCACGTCAATAAAAAAAAAGTACACGGAGTGTAAATAGTGATGTCAATCTGCAACACGTTACATACATAGTATATTTCCTCTGTCCATAACACTTCTGTTTGGCTACGCCTACGCACTGAGCACAGCACTAAGCGTTAACCAGGATATACCAATGTATGGATAGACCATATCTCAAGACGTCTATGAGTGCCGATTTTCCCCAGTTTTCTATCCGAAAATATGTACGATTAACTCACATGACTACTCAGAGTCGAGAGTTCTGCACAGAATGTCTGGCATTTCTGCTCTGCGTATTAGACCGCTCCTTTCCGATGCAAGTGTCTGATTCTGCAGAACCTAGCCCAAGAGCAACCAAAGTCGAGGAGCGCAAAATCTGGTTTTGTGACATCGACAGAGAAGAAATGCCTGATAAATCATAATTAAAAGTAGCAAAGTAGCAGACAGTGCAAAGACCCCACTGCAATGGACGCTTACTTCTACTGGATTGTCCAAAGCTATAAGAGCGAGATGGCGAAGCAGAGGTTTCAAGGGACAATCGCAATTTACCACTCTACAACGAAAGAAAGAACACGCGGAATAAATTTTTCCTTAGTCTCAGCTTACCCGTTCGACTCCACAGAGGCAATAGTCTCATCTCGAAGCAAGCAACAATGTGCTTCTTATGGGTGTATTATTACAACTGCTCTAATCTAGAGAAATGCATTAAGTCCACAGCCGTGGAGGAGTGCGACGACAAAAAAGATGGACGCGAGTGCGGCTGTGATACACCAGGCAGATACCTGCCTAGGGAAACCTATGCCGATGGAATTTGTTCCAAACACAGGGAGATGGGTCGTTGACGCCTGCTGACATAGCTCGTTTCGTTCAGAATGGGTGAGAAAACCTCTCCATCTCGCATTATACTATGTCAGCTAATAGTCGTCAGAGACATCTGTGCTGGTACGGGCTAGGACAGGATTCTGAGCAAGTTTTGGACTTCATCTACTTCTTTCGAACCCGGAATTCAACACACAGAGAAAGCAGGGGAACGCTTTGGCAGAGGCTACACCTAGGTAGTAAACAGTACAGGTAGTTTGGATCAAATGGACTTGAATTCTCACTACGGCCCAATGATTCTACGCTCTCGACCGTTCATCTTCAAGTCACGGCCGTGAAAAACAAAAGTTACTTGCTGTTGCGCCAAAGAAGTCGGCTTTGGGACTCTCGTTGTTTGGATGTGAATCAATCACCCCATTATCATGACTGTAGATGAACAAAGTCCCCGAATGACATAGACCGGCGGCAAAGTTAGTCTACCAAATCTTTAACCTTACCTAGCGCTCACAAACAAAATACTGTAGCGATAGGACCAGGGGTACCCACCTGATCTTCGGGCCCGAAATATTCATAGTATGCTTGCACGGAATCATACTATGTTTTAGGCTCGCTTTGTTGTTCTCTAGTCCAACGGAACCGGCCGTTGCTAATGAACCAAGAACCATTGCGGCCTTGCTCCCGTACGGGATAGATCTAAGCCAATCAACTAGGTTACTGTGTATTGTAATATGAGACCACACTTCTATCCAGCATGTAGAAATCAACGCATAGTTCGGTGGAGATGTTTTCTTCACACTTTCTCTTAATATGGTGCATATTTTGGGCAAACATACATCTATTACACCGTCCTTCATAGAGGTATCGCAGACACAAATGAAGTTAGGAACCTAGGTACAGTATGATGTTTACCATACCTACACTAAATAGTTACCGTAGCTGTGGACATTGTTGGAGTTGCCAGACGTGGCTGATTAAGTACCTTAGGTAGGCGGGCACTTGTGTGGCGCATGCGTTATAACCCCTGCGAGATGTAGTCCACTTCATAGACTACATAGTTCTCCATACTAATTAGTGGAGTCAGTCGACCACTTCCCCCCAATACCTATGACGCTAGCTTGCTTTTCTGTCTTAGATACCTTGACCTTTTCAGCCTCACTTTTCATAACGACCTTTAGAAGCAGCCTTTCACAATGGCTTTCAAACCGTTCTATGCCCCATTGTCGAATGCTTCCCCCATTACGCACTGTGCGCATACAACAGAGTAAGTTACACACACTATGACCAGTTGGCTTACGAATGTCTTAAACCTCCTCAGCATGTACCCTTACCCAATCTGCTCCCCTAGAAGAGTGCACCCCAAAGCCCAAAGCCAGATGACAGAGCCACCCGGCGCTAGGTAATAAGCTCGCCTGAATGAGCCATTGAGATTGCCGACTCATTGCGGCTCCCCATCTCTCAATACCCGCTCCAAAAAGTACCTTGCTTCTTGTTTACAACCTGTAACCTTGTCCGCGTTCGGTAAGCTATGACTAGCTGCATACGAAATCGTAGCAAGTTTTCACGGCGACATTGCTAACTTGTAACACCTGCAAGGTTAGTTGTACCCCACGCCTGTTACATACTAAACCATACCCTACCCGGGTTGAGAGATGGCCCATAGAGGGCTCGTCGATAGTACCTGTACACTCGCTGGGCTACGACTAATACCGGGAGATGACGTGCATAAGCAGCATGGCTTGTCCTTGTATTGTTTGCTACCCTGCCTCGGGCACATACCAATCCACCAGTCAAAGCTACTGATTCTACCCATGTCGTTCGCAGCGGCAAATAGTTCGTAACTCTCCTGCTCTCTTGAACGCCGCTAGCGTCACCGCATAATGAACGTAAGGCTTTACGAGTCCAGCCTGAGAAACGTGCTACAAGATTCAGCCACAACGGCCTACGAGCCGCATGTAATGCAGCCTGCAGGAATGACAATTAACGTTGTTGTGCTTATTCAAGGCCCATGCAGCGAGGAGGAGCATGCAAAAATACCGCGTCTGACTGCCAAGGCCGCAATTTAGCGCTCTCCAGACCAAATGTCTTACTTTCAAGGAAGGACTGCGAATCTTCGCAGTGACTCATCACAGTTTTTGCACTTTCGAACTGTCGCGTTATATTGCTTGATGGCAAGTCCACCAACCTCTGAGAGTAAATGCAGGTGGTGGCAATAGATGCAGCTACCCGAAACCACTACAGGGTATACCTGGCCGTGACATACACTTGAGATCGCTCACACTTCTGACAGCGCCAGACCGCTGCGCCTGCATATTGGCTGGAGGAACGAGCTAATTATTGATACGAATTCTGCTCATAAAGCGGCGGTGGTCCGGATACATTCGTGCGGGGTGATCGTCAACATCCATCCTACACTTGAGGTGAGATCTGGGGATCCAGAAGCTACTAGTACCTGCTGTAATCCCAGAAAGTGTGCGGCCAAGATCGACGCGAGGATGAGATGTTGCTGTAGCGGCATAGAAAACGTGGTACGGGCCCTATTCTGAATAATTTCTCTAGTCTATCCAATAGGGAATCAGGTTTTGCACGGCAAGCGTCATGGGTATCCTATGCCGCGCGTGAAGGAGACAGTACTGCCAGATGCAGTTACATTCGATTGGATCTGGATCGGCAACGATGAGGTGTAGGGCTTAGGGGAACCCTAGTACGATTGGCGGAGCCTAAACGCCGTTCAAAAATCGTACGATGGCTGTGTATCGAACTAAATGTGGTTTGTGGTATATGCGGTCGATTGTCCCCACTAATTGATATAATTTGGCTGCTGAACCGACGACTAAATGTGTGGCATATCGGAATGCAGGAAAACCTTGTCGTGGAGTACATAATGTATGATAATGTGAAGTGCTCCAGACCCGGACCGCGGATTCAAATGTCGTAGGAATTCATCTCGGCCGATATCTTTACACCCTCCAACTCATACCATGTGACTTGTCTCTTTCCTCAATATGGTTGCTGTAGTGCAACCCACCAGCTTGCGGAGATCACGTACCCAATTAGACGCCTATGCAAAAGGTGATACGTTTATTGGCCTAGAACCTGACTGAAGCTACCAATGATAGCCCAGAGCGACGGTGTGGTGGAACTATCATCCAAACGCTGGTCCACCTGTACTCTCATCGTCGAATTCATGCAATACGTCTTGCATATCCTCTTCGCTAGCTTCCAAGCCCGAAGAGCTCATCAGTTTATTGTCCTTGTCCTCGGCTGTCTTGGTGTCAGTGATATCACGAGTAAATTCCAAGAGATGGGTACTCACTCCTTGGTTCGACCAATAGATTCTCCTGAACTTCACAGTCTGTCAATATTGAGCCTTCACCAATATCGCTCCTTTTACCAAGTATACAGCGCGTCAACTTGCACCCCTTTCCAACGACGACATCATCCATCAGTAAACATTGGAAAAGTTTTGCACCTTCTTTGATTTGACAATTAGCGCCCACAACGCACTCCTTAATGGATGTTTTCTCGTCTACCATGACATTATTAGCGATCAAGCAGTCCTGTCTGGTAATGGTGGTCCGAGGTTTAACACCGTCAGGATAAGCGATCTTTTTGGGATGCGCAAAAGGAGACGCAGCATCTTGCCCCGTCTCCTCGATTGGAGGTAGCTTAGCTAGACGTAATGATACAGCCAGAAGGAGTTGGGCTGTGTCCACGCGCCGTAGAAGTGGTGCATCTGGTTGGGATGGATGGATGTATGCCAAGACCGGCGGCACTGCGGCCTGAGCAGATTTATTTAAGAGCGAGTTGTGTGCGTCTTCATGATCTGCCGAGGGCGAGCTGTCACTTTCTTGAGAGTTCAATGCCTCACCACGGAACGAAGGACTATCCTCTCGACCAGAACTAGTCGATTCCGTGGCCGTGACGCGATCTTGCAGCACGTTCATTAAGCCCAGCTTTTCCGATAGACCTGCCTGCCATGTAGCCTTCGCCCACCACCCAACAACATCCTCTCCAATTGTTTCTAATTTATCATTTTGATTGACGAAATCCATTACCCACTTTGGTAGGACATAGATATGTGCGTCTCGATGGGTTGTTAGCGTCCTGAGCTTTGGGTGTTTGCGAAGTAGACCATGTCGAAGAGGAAAAGCATTCTTTTCTTCCACCAGGTCGTTGAGCGAATCTGTTGGCATGGACAATGCTAAGTATGACAGGTTCTGTAGTATTGGGTTCTTCGGCGAGGTAAGGTCCTTAGGCATTGGAGTGATGGCAATGAAGTCGGTTTCTTCGCCCTTAACAGGATTTGTTGTTTTTGTCTCGTACCAAACTCCCAGACCACCACTTCGATGAGGGGCTTCGCCTTCGCCGAGAAGATCTGTGAGACTAGCGGCCTTGACCATCCAAGCTTGCAGTAATTTGTCACCCCCAATTTCACAGACGAGATCACATGGCAAGACTACCAGATCACACTCGACAATCTCCTTAATCTCAGGAAGCCGGAGTATCTCCGCAGTTCCCGTGTTGTAGTCCAGACCTTGCGGTGATACTAGATCAGGACGTGGATGAGGGAGACTGGTTAGAAAGGGGTTAGTGTTTAGTGCCGTAGTCATGGCCTCTGCCGCTGATGGTGGACAGATCAATGTGATATCTGACGTTATAATCAGCAAAGAAGACTACAGAGAGATTGTTTGAAGAAGTGTGAGGTGATCCTGGTGCTGATGGGAGGCATGAGGATCTGCAACAGGGGGAAACCAGCCCTGTCATGGCCGTTTGAATACTTTCATCCATCCCTTTGAGACGCTTGCGACAGCTTCTAGAATAGAAAGACACATACACAATGAGGCTCAAGAACTCGGACCGAAAGGACACTTACTTGTAATGCCAGTTCGATAGCAGAAATCGATAGGATACCATACCATTGGTCGGTTGGCGATGGGCAGTAGAGCCTTAGGGTTTTCATCTGGGTTTGAAGTGAAAGTTGGGAAGGAAGACCCAGGACCACACAGAATAAGAGCCTGGAGGCCCGTTGCAGGCATCGATATGGCGTGAGGCATCCTGTAAGAGTTTTCGCCAATTCTTGGGTACTTGAGATTGTAGATTGGAATAGCCTCAATATCACGATCTGTTGGAGCTAGCTGCCCGTTGGCGGGGTTATGTCTGACTCACTCATTGTAAGCGTCACGGTAACAAACTCAAGTTGAATGAGAGAATTTGGGTAGAGAAATACACACCTATGCACAAGAAAATCTAATTCTGAATGAATACACAATTGTCGCCCTATGAGGACCGGAAATGTTTACCTGGCCGTTGCTTGCCTTGAGTACACGATGAGCGTGCAAGCGACCTCGCATTGTTGGAAACGGCTTATCGATAACACTGGCACAGTGGGATGTTTAAGTGGCTGAATCCCACCGTGGCTGCGGTGCTTGCGGCTTACGTAAGTGCAGATGATGTGGGTACCTACAGTTACTGGTGGTATGTAGGTACTGTACATCTAGGCTGGATAGGTACTTAAGTACGTACCCCATACCTGGGCCAGTGCTGGGTCAACCAGAGAGCCTCGGCCAGCAGGGGGTGCTGAGCAACCCAAAGCCGGGTCCTATCAACAACGCGAACCAGCCACCCCAACCACACCTGATGCCCAGCTTGCCCCGTCCAGACCATCGTCAACTTTGCGTCACAGCCGCGCGCATCAACCACCCACTGTATATGAAAACGCGGTAGCCTTGTCGGGCGCGCATTGCCATGATCCCGCCCGTATAAATGTCGTCGTCGTACGAGTCCTCGAGATCCCGCCGCAGGGGGGTCTGGAGCCACTGGGTTCCCCTTGCGGTTACCATCACGATCGCCACGGTCGGCGTCGCCGCGTGGGCGTGGAGCCAGCGCACCAACGAAGAGGAGGAGAGCGATGCGGCGCCGGCTGACCTCGACTATGAGCACGCCGACTACGGCGAGAACCCCCCTTACGGCGCAAACACGCGGAACCCGCGACAGTCCGCCGCCAAGCCCACAATATCTGCCGACGACGTGAGCTATGGAGTCGGCGACGTCCATCCCGAGGCGAGCGGCGCTGCTGCCGGCTGGGGTGCCCAGATGTCGGGCGCGCTGCGACGGACCCCGAGCCCGCAGCAATTCCTGTCCAATGCCGGCAAAACCGTCGCCGCGGGGGTCGCTGGTGTTGGCGCCGCCGTTGGTAGTGCTCTGGCCGCTATCCGAGAGGAGGACAAGAATGCATATGCGGATCACGAAACCTGGTCTGAGGAGGCCGAGGCACGGAGGGACAAGCCCTCGGTCAGATCATCTCCACGACCTCAGGACTCCAACCAACGTCGCAAGACAGTTGTTATCATCGTGTCCGCAGAGACGAACGTGGATGACTTTGATGACGCTGGACTTCACGAGCACGCGGTACGCTAGAACTAAACGCTTCGCTGCTCACTAATACCAGGACTTCGTTTACTGACTATTAGCACTAGTCTATTCTATCACATATCCCCAAAAATATTGATTTCTCCAAGATCAAACTATTTGTGTTGATCTATGCGCCGGGTATCAAGGAGACCAGCCTCGAGGCAACAGCAAGTAACCTACCTCCGGCTTCTTTGAGTTCATCTTTCTCAAACATAAGTCATAACCAGGCTCAAGCTGCGGGCGAAGAAACCAAGAGCCCTCTGTAAGTCCTGATACCTACTCGGCACTTAAGAGCAACTCTGCTTTGCTAACACCAAATACCAATTAGCTTGGCGGCGAACTCTGCCAACTCCGCTTTCAATGCTGCGTATTCGCAGGCGCTGGCTCTCGTCGAGAAGGAAAGCATGATTATGCCGTTTACCACGGCTGGTGGCTACGTACACATGCTGCGCCACCTTGAGCCTGAAGTGATATATCTCCAGGGCTCATTGGCTGGGGAAAACGGCAGCCTTGTCACGCAGCTCCAGTCCTGGCTTCGGCATGATATCATCCTCGTCGTTGGCGCCGACGGGGGTCACGGTGGTTTGGCAGACAGCGAGTCCGAGGCAGAACAGCCCGAGAAGAAAGAGGTGTGGTGGCAAAAGGAAGAACGAGTCGGGCGAGGTAGAGGAGTAGTGGTAGTGGACAGTCTGAGAGTAGGAGATGATTGGAGCCGTCGTATCCAGGGAAACGAGTGATGATTTGTGAGCGCTCTGGCCACTTGCTTGGGCTATTGGGTGTGTCTGGCGCGGCTGCTTAGGATGGTTAACTAGGGTATATTAGGTGATATATATATGTCATATTATGAAGTTATCAGACAAACTGGGCGATGATCTAGCCACGGAGGTAAGCGCCAATACCTGTGCCGTTTTGTCATTGTCGCGATAAAGTCAGAATTCTGAAACTTAAAACTCAAGCGGACAACAGCTCTTTGGAAAGATCCTACTTTTAAAAAGAGTTGGGCATCCGACGACATTTTACGTGCATATTACTAATTGTATCTGCACTCTGGCCATGAGTAAATGCTGCGAAAACATAGATTCACGCTCGTCCAGACTAGATTGACATAGAGAGCTGTCGCGGTAGTGTCGGCTTTGGTGGCTTCACACTCGCCGGTGATAACGAGGGTATTAAGAATTCTTATAAGTACCCCTCACCTCATGGTGGATTCCAGATCCATTGGGAATCCTTGCGCTTGACAAACATGAAGAATTACCCACTCAGCTATTCAGCGTCTACTCAGTAAAATTACGTATATTTTGTTTGAAGATGCTTGTTGTCTTCTTTTTTCTTCCAACCCACTTCAGCCAAATCCAGCTCAGCCACAGGGCTGACGTATGACGCTGAGAAGCGACCAGACCAGACCAGAACTAAGCCAATGAATTTCTGTTCAAACTTGTACACGACTAAAGACTAGATTAAATAGTCTAACCAATGCGGTCTATTTATTTACACAGCTCCGGCCAATAAATTTATTCAAGTTACTCTGCAGCCTGAGTTAGTGGGGTCGCCTCTTCGTACCGTCTGTACTCAGCACTGCAAATTAGGTAGTATGTAAGGCATGTACTACTGCTACCCTGCTCATAAATAGTACAGCTTCTTATTGCAGCCTGACGTTGCACCAGACGTGGCTTCACTCCCAGGCTCAAGCGACATCGATATATTTATAAAGACTATGTAAATCATATACGACGCTTTACTCTGCAGATTTTTTGTATCGCCAGCCGAGTTCTTCCGCAAAACGGCATATATCGAGCTCATCGCGCGCATTGTAAAGGCAAGGTTGTCTTATGGACCGCACCATACTTGCTGGCTATGGGCGAGTATGTTGAGGCACGGTCTCTGGCGGCATTGAATCAACTTGCCGCCAATCCCCCTCAATACCCAACGAAACCGAATGAAGCAAGACAGGATCCGCTCACACTCTACATTTCTAGAGTTCCTGGAACGAGAGGTACATACAACCAGAACACATACCTATCTAATGACTTGGAACCCGAACATGGCTGACTCTAGTAGACATAATCTTATCAACATTGAAACCGCAAGTCAAGAACGTGACAGCAGAGGATGTCGCTAGTTCACTCTACTATGTGCACTTTCAGTCTGAGAACGAGCCCTTGACAGCGCTGAATCAGTCTCGGCTTCCCTCTTCTCCTAGATCGAGCGGAGAAAGCCCGAGGCCCCGAATTCACCGAAAGCCCCTGCCGAACACGCCGGGCCAGCCTGGACCAGGAATTGCACCGGTCGCGCCGGGAGTCTCCTCAGAGCAGGAAAACCAAGGCTATGGTCCCCCAACGCGGAAGCCTGTGTCACAGACAGTCTTGGGGCCACAGTCTGAAGTCCAGCCATCGAATCCTACGCTACAGCCAGCCGGCTCCGGCATGTCTCTCGGTCCTGGATCACCTCCTCGCATTAACACACCCAGACAAAATGCCCCACAGCTACCTAATAAGCCTCGTCCGCCGTATCCTCACGCTGAGAACCACACCCCATTACTTCCCCCACGTCCTGGAAGCAGACATTCCCCTCCCAATTTGACTGATGCACCTCATCTAAATCATGGCTCTGCTACGAACGCGCACGCTTCGCTACCTACGGGACGCCGGCCTTTCACTCCTTTCTCCTTAACGCTTATCCGAAGAGACCCGAGCTCAGGACAGCAGTGGAATGTTGGAAAAATCGCCTCGTTCGAGCTTGAAAATCCCGATCTTCTTGATGACGAAAAACGCCACCAAGCACACCCTTCTATTCAAATTCACTTAGAAACGTCTGGCTATGCTAAGTTCCGTGGTATGCCAAGCGGGCCAGATGGCTTGCGAGGAAGCCTCGACATACGGCCCGGTAGCTCATCTTCACCATCAAGACAATTCCTCAACTTCCCAACCAGCATGCCTGCCTCGGGTGCATTCGAGCGCCAAGTCAAGATGACCTACTCGCCATCGTTCACAGCCAACCTTCGACGGCGCTTCCGAAGCCAGAGCTCAGCAACGGACGAGGGCCCATCGAGTCCGCCTACGAGAAGCAGCCTCGGCCACCGCCGGGATGACAGTCAGACATCCATGGGTTCCTTCGGAGGGGACTTCGACGGCGGCGACGCGCCCATAATCACGCAACCCGCACCCGGCCTCAAGCCCAGGGGCTACATTTTCTACAGTCCCTGGGACGGGCGCTGCGAGTTCGTAACCGGGAAAGCCGGACGTACTCTCAGATGCAGACACGTCCTGCCCTCCTACGGCGGCGGCGTCTACAACCCGCTCGTCGACGGCTCTGATCCCGAGCACGGAGACGAGCGGCAGGACAGCGCGCGACCGGTCAGCGAGCTGCGGTTCAATCTCCCCAGCAATGAGCTCCTGACTGATAAAAAGTCTACGGAAGGCGGCATGAGGACACGAGACCATCTACAGAGCCAGTTCAACAGGATGGTGGCGAAGGCCCAGGGCCTCGAGGACAGCGACGACGGAGACTTTCACTTCGCTGTGGGCCTTGGGCGAGAGAAGGCGGGCGGAGGGAATAGGGGCAAGCGAGCCAAGATGGGCAAGCTTATTATTTTTGATGAAGGGTTGAAGATGCTTGACCTTGTGGTCGCTGCGAACGTGGGCATCTGGTGGACTACCTACAACACTCGAGCCCAATGATCCGTCTAAGGACCACCTCAATCTAAATTTAAAGTAGGAATTTTGGCGGTGGAAACGAACCTTTCTGTTCTACATGTTGGCAGAATAAGAAATATACAACTCTGAGGATTATCCAGGGAAGGCAGCCTACTAATGCATCTTAATAAATAATGAGGCAAAATGGGAACACGCACCTCTACGGCTGAGGCTTATGTATGATATAGCCTATGATAATGGAAGCGAGTATCATTTGATTCGTGAAAGAACGGATTTACTTTATACAACACGGCCCTAAAAGCTGCTTGAGGAAGAGATCTCCTTTCGTTTCCGGACACCAAGAACATTTCTCGCCCAACAGAAGCCCTCATTAGTCTGTACGAGATAACAGGTTGCTGTTCGGTCCTCACCTGGACAAGGGAATCTAAGTTATGTATATAAACAAATATCTCTCTAAAGAGTATATGCAACAAATAGTCACTATCTAACAAGCAGTAAAGTCAAACCAAATCAAGCACCAAGCCACAGCACAAGAGATCGCGAAGGCATGCAAGCAAACAATCACTTACATTACAATCGACACGAAAAATGTTTCCCACACTCATAAGAAGGCTAGCCTCACGCGCACCCATCGCGCCGAACCTCCGCAACGCGACGCCGCCGCCGACGAGCGCCTTCGTGAGCAGCCGGTACAAGCCGAAGAAGGTGTGGCCGCCGGATTTCTCGCGGCTCTCCGAGAAGGAGCAGTTCAGGTTCGAGAGGCGGTACAAGCGGCGCGTCAAGCTGGCGACGGCGCGGCCGCGCTGGGATAAGTTCGTCAGGCTGGCGCAGCTGGGGAGCGTGACGTGTGAGTCTCTCTATCTCTATCTCTATCTACTATCCGGACGGGTGTTGTGCTGCGTTGCGATGAGGAGAGAATATGTGCTGACTTGGTCGGATCACCTCTAGTTGTGTTTGTGTACTCCATCTTATTCATGGATTGGAACACGGAAAACCCACCGTTTCAGGGTGTATGTGCCCCTTACCCCCTCTACCTTGCCCGGACAGTCAAGTCGGCAAAGCTAACTTGCGAGGGTAGATCCGAAGCAGCTTTTGGAGTGTCGTAGGCGCTCTCTCGCCGGAGAAGCGACACGCGCGACAGACGCCCGATCTCCCGACGACGACGGCGGACCCAAAATAAGAGACAATCGTGTACATTTACAAACCCTTCATATATCAAATCGCATTGGGCGGAGTTACGGACTTGTCGAGATACCAGGTCATGTTATCATGTGTGTATAAATATATATATGCCAAAGCCATTTCTCCTCCGTTCCCGGGATGCCCTGATTGATCCCACCTCTCTCTATCCCAGAAAGCGCACCAAAGAAAAAACGCCGCTGAACTCCGTACATGCATATCCCGTATCATGATGCATGCGTGCACATCATCTCCCCGGCCAGACAAAGTTTCCGCCCATACTTAAGCCGGCTCCGAGCCCTGTACTCCTCGACTCGTTGACGGGCCGCTTGGCCACCGTGCCCTGGGCTTTGACGCCCGCGACAATGCGGTCGAGGTTCGTCTCGATGACGACCCCGCCGACGATCATCTCGCTGAGGGCGGCATGTAGCGTCTCGAAGTTGAAGATGAGGTCCAGCTCGCAGACGTTCTCGAACAGCTTGTCCAAGGCCTCGACGTACACCTGGATGAGGTCCAGTAGCGCTAAGGGTGACTCGGTCGACGTCGAGATGACGATGAAATAGAGGGTCGCGTAGTTGCGGTACGTCACGAGCGAGGGGACGTCGTTGTGCTGCTCGGACGAGGATTGCGACGTGCCAGAGGCTGCGAGGAGGGGCGGCAGCGGGAGGAAGTTGCATGCGCCGCTTGGTCTGTTCGATACGAGCGCGAAGATCTCTGACAGTAGACGCTGCTGGATGCTCGTTTCCTAAGCGTTGTCATGCTATGTCAGAGTCGGAAGCCACATCATGTAGGTTAGGTAGACGAGAAGCTCAAGGTAGTACTGGACTATGTCCGCTTCGGGAAATATCAAGTACTCAGGGCACAATCACAATCACGTACGAGCTGGGTGTAGAACTTGGTCAGGCGAGGCTGACCTTGGCCATTGAAGACCAAAACGGCGTTGATCATGACGGCGGTTTGTGTCCTTCGGGCATTGGCGGCTTATGCTCGTCAAATGGGAGATTACCAGTGTAAGTGTTTTTGCTTGTCGCAAAGTATTACCCACGACAAACGAGGCTTGGAGATCTGCCCGCGGTGCTTGTCCGATCGTGCGGCAGTACAGTGCCTGAGTAACCTAGCGTACCTATCCTACCCTCCGGAATTAGGCGGGTCAGATCTTAGGAAACCGGTCGGCCTCTGGCGGGATGACGGAAAAGTACGGTGTAGACATGTGGCTGTGCTCAGACACACTGTTGTACGGGCCGTCTTGAATCCACTGTACTGTGGGGCTTTAAGAGAGATGTATCCGTACTTGCTACGGCTGGAGACAAATTGAATTGGGAACAAAACGCCGCCCTGTCTCCCCTCCCTCGCTCTTCTACTTTCCCTCTTCTCTTCTTCAACCACTCTTTGGGAACCAACCCATCCACCCTACACTCTCCGCCGTTCGAGAGAAGAACGGCGCCACTGTACAATCCCCCCTACTTGTTCCGATAGTTTTCACCAGGCCTCACAAGGAGGCCATCCTACCATATCATCATGGAATCTTCAATCGCATGCGTCGCATACACACCATCCCAGACCATCTTCGCGTTCTGCCCACCGTGTCAGTCCGCAGTCTACCAGCCAACTTAGTCAATGCCTGGACTGGCAGAGCTCCGCGTTTGAGCCTACCGCGGACCTCTTCCAGTCCTTAGGGGGCGGTTGCACGTCCGTCGCGCCCCTGACCCAAGATTGGCTCTACGGATACGGACTCGGGGACGGCAACTTGAGCGGAGGCGAGGCCGGCGAGGGGACTTTGGATGCAGGCCTCGATTTGGCGATAGATTGGTCGCTTACTGACTTGGGTTCGTCACACGAGACAACACCCATCCTTGGAAGCGAACTGTCACCCGGGAGTCTAGACGGTGAGTCATCGGTCCTCCCACCCATCCCATCCACGCCTTGTCATTATTCTTTGACAGTGGTGGTCACTTGTCGCTGCCTGTTGTTACTCGTTACCTGGTTCCGTTCCACAATTTAACTAACACCACCACCCATCATCTAGACATCCTGCCTCCTGGCGACCCAGCTCTTTTCTTTCCTTCTTTACCCGTCTCAACCATGCCATCAGCAGCACCAATACCCACCCCTCAACCAGACTACCAATCCATGTCACCCCCTACACCCAACTATGATCAGGCCCAGCCGTCCACTTCAGGGAAACGACGCTCTCCCCCAGTCGACCACGTCACCGCGCTCAAGCGCCAGCGGAACAACGTCGCTGCTCGCAAATATCGTCAGAAGCGCATCGACCGCATCAACGAACTGGAGGCCGAGCTCGACGAGGTGAAACAGGAGCGGGATGACTTGAAGCTTCGCCTCGCGCGTCAGGAGGCCGAAACCGCCGCTTTGAGGAGCATGCTGCAGATGAAATCTGGAGAATCGCGGGAAAGTTAGCCAGCCAGCCAGCCAGTTGGCTTATGTCTTCCTATGTCTTCTTGGAGTTTTGGGTAGCGATGAAATTGAAAAATATGCTCTTGCTTTCAGACGATGTCGGCTCGTTGTGTGTTCTCATTCGTGACGATGATATCTTTTTGTGCTCAATCGATGCAGGGAACGCCTTGTCATCATGTTGTGGTATTCGCTTTATGGGTTTTGAGGCATCGCTCGTGTAGATTGGGAAACTCACTGTCACTGTTGCCCCTAGTGTCCGACGGTACTTCACGATTGCTCTACGCTTCACTACACGGATGCATCTTCATCTTCACTCTAGCACGTTCATACTCTATATACTGACTTTTCTTACTCCTGTCATTATGGCTCATTTCACATCGCGACTGAGTGCGTATGATTTCATTCTCTTGCTATCTGTTTGATTACTCTCTATCTGCATGCTTGACCGATATCATCACTCTATTTTGCTTATGTATTCATTGTATTGTATTCCACGTAGCCGGATACTCAGGAGTCTCGTAACATATCTTTCTAAAGCCATCTTTCGAGAGCATGAAGCCCACGCGCTCGTAACACACAAGAGCCATCCCATCTGTAACTACGTGCCTCCTAATAGTATCTATCTATCCGTCAACCCAGACCCGGATAGAACCGCTCAGCTCATCTCGAATTGATGTGGGCCAAACCCCGAGTTGCTGAGGTTTAGTGTGGGTATGAGTGAGTATGATTCATAGTGGCACTATACCTCTTCTAGATGGTGCGGGGATGACGTGCAGCGAGCTGGTCAGATTTGCAGGGTTTAGAGGCGTTGAACCACTATGATTCATTTCTTGGCGTTGTCTGCGCCTATGGGGCTTGTATCTAGGCGCGTCTAATTGCGGGGCTGTGCCCTACGGGTGTGCAGATCTGGTTTTTGCGTGGTGATGAATAGATTGTTTTCGTTTATCTGAATATTTGTATTTGTGAGATTAGCTGGTTGCCGAAGTTGTCTTTAGGAGTGGCTGTTCTCGTTCCCCTGAGTGCAGACCTACTATGTAAGCCCATAAGCATAGAAGTTAAGCTGATGGATATTGCCAATTGGAAGAAATATGCATCATGGCTGATAGTTTCTAGCCTCATAGTACATGAGTCCTCATTGTGAGCTTTGTGTCGAAATGCGGTCTATTGAGAAGCCTCTTCTCATACATGCTCCTGGTGACATCTGTGAACGGTGATATATCTTCAACTTTCTTAGCTTATTCGCAAATTGGAAGAAAGTAAGACTACTCTTTTTATGAATATGAAACGTTGATAGGCGCTATGAAGGCCGGGCGAGAAATTTGTTGGTATTAGGCATAAGGTGAGCAGATGTTGGCCAGTTCTCCATGATATCTTGGACACCACACGAAGTTATAATACTATCAGCCAGCCAAGGGTCAACAGGGTCATGGCCATAGTCAAGCTCCGGCTTATAGCATCGTTCACAATGATTTTCGCTTCATAGTAAGCTGTACAAAACAGACCAATACGAATAGCACTAAGATCAAACACCCAGCACCTCACCCTCATCACTCCCCTCCTCCAGTAACACTCAACGCCAAAGCGCTATACCCAACATCAGCGCCCTTCCCAGCCTCCTCGACGAACCGCTTCACAGCATCCAGTGCCTTCGCAGAAAGCATGTCTTCGTCCTCGCCCAGCACACAGCCCAGATCAAGCGGCGCCTTCCGACAGCCCTCGAGCTGATACAGCCTCCCGCTCGTGCGCGACTTGACAAACGTCATGTACGCGAACGGCGGCTCGACGGTGAGGTCTCCGGGCGGCGCCGTGCTGCCCCGCGCACCGACGGAGGCGTGCGCGGCCGCGAGCTCCTCGTCTGACTCTAGGGCTTCGATGCGCTGGGCGCTGTTCAGGGGCGTGCAGCGCTCGATGAGGCGGGCGATATGTGTGGATGGTTCTGAAAGAAAGATAAGCGTTGTTAGTGCAATATCGATGAAAGGAGCCCCCGTCAATCAACTGGAAATATCTAAGTATATACAATGAGAATAAAATCATTGCTTTCGAGCCTCTCTCATGCTATCCAAAGCTCTTAGCCAACAACCGGTGCATGAAATCCGCAAAATCAAACTCACCGATAAAAGATCTCGCTTCCCCATTACTAACCGCATGCAATGTAGCATATAAACCGCACGCATTGCCAATAGTCTGGTGAAAGAACATGGCGTCTTCTTCGTCCCCCGTCTTATCATGCAGTGGCACCTCCTTCTCCTCTTCCCTGATGCGCGCCGCGTACCCGTCGGGCGCAGGGATGACGAGGACCAGGGCCAAGACGGGCCGTGGCACGAATGATAGGAGGTCCTCGTCGGCCGGCGAGAGCGTGAGGAGGTCGTGGAAGACTAGACGCTTCGACATGCCGAGTTTGTGGATCAGCTCTGTGAAGAGCTCCGGGTTGGACTCGAGTGGGATGAAGTACTTTTTGACTGCTGCCATTTTTTTCTCTCTAATTACTTTTCCAATGTTGTTTTTGAGTTTGGTTGATAAGTTATTTGAGCCTAGTTAATGAGCTATCAAGCCTGAGAAAATGCTTGACGTGTGCGAAAGTGTGTATACTTAGATGCCGTTGTTTTCTTGTCAAATGCCTGCCGGATGGGTACCTAAAGCGGCAGTGTTCTTCAAATTAGCCCGGCGTGCTGCACGGCTCCTGGCATATTCGAAGGGAAGTGGCAGACTTAAAGTGAAGCGGAATTCGCAGCATGTTATAGTTTAAAGCCAGAATTGTCACATCGCGACTGCCCTTGTTCGGTAAGTGGTAGGTGGTGATGCGCTTACGTAGGTTACCGGTGCCTGGGGATTAGCATGAATTAAGCCGTGCGGAGCCGATATTGACATGAACCAATGCTTTGAAGGCGCCAGCATCTACATGTATGTATAAGTTTTATACAAATCCAACCCATTTTGGATACCGAAACATGCATTTGGACAGATATGCCAGGCCGTCTCTATCTAGAATTTACATATTATACCCATTCTTTGGGCTCTCTAAGAACTTCAACGAGACGCTGTTCACGGCTGCGCGGCTCCGGCTCGTACATATATCTCCACGAGGCCGTCAAAGGTAAGCTCATGAGGATACTCTCGACTCTCGAGCCAGGGACGTTCAGGCCAAAGGAAGTGCCGCGGTCGTGCACAAGGTTGAACTCGACGTATCGCCCTCGTCGCACTTGTTGCCATTCCTTTTCCTTCTCGGTAAATGGCATGTCTTTTCTCTTCTCGATTATAGGGAGGTATGACGGCAGGAAGCTCTTCAGGCAGTCTTGAATAAAAGAGAAGGTGTTTTCCGCATCGGCCACGGTGTCGTCTAAATCGTCGAAGAATATACCGCCGACGCCACGTGATTCGCCCCTGTGTTTATTGGAGAAGTACTCATCACACCACTTCTTGAACCGGGGATAGTAGTCTTTGTCGTGCTTGTCGCAGGCCTCCTTGAGTGTCTTGTGAAAGTGCACAGCGTCCTCGTCGAACAGATAACTTGGCGTCAAATCGCTGCCACCACCAAACCACCAGGCCTGTGATGTCCCATCTGGTCGCATGGTCTCGAAGTACCTGTAGTTCAAGTGCACCGTCGGTGCCATGGGGTTCCGTGGGTGGAGAACCAAGCTGAGACCGAGGGCGTAAAAGTCGAGGTTGTCCACTTCGGCATCCACGCTCTTGTGGTTTTCCCTCATCTTCGCGATGGCCGGCTTGGGCAGACTGCCGTACACAACGCTGATGTTCACGCCGGCCTTTTCAAATACATTACCTTCTTGCAGGACGCAAGACAGACCACCGCCACCATTCGGACGGGTCCAGGTGTCCTCGCGAAAGGTCATGCCATCGACCTCCTCGAGCGCAGCGACTATCTCTTTTTGTTGCTCCCGAATGAACTTCTCCATGCGCAGGCGCATTGGTGACTCGTCAGTTACACCATGCTCGCGTTTGTTGCGCTCATCCAGTTCAGCAAGGGACCGCGCATCGAATTTGGTGGGTTTCTGAATGGCCTGAAGCAATTGTCAAATGGCGTCAACTGGCTGCCCAATAGTGAAACTCGGGTATCTCAGAGCGATTTACCATCGTGTAGGCTGCTCCTGTTATACACACAGCTCCAATGGCAGCTGTTTTTACAAGGCTCCGAGCTCGGTGTGAGCTTTGGCTGTTGTCTGTCTGGGAAGTGAAGGGTCGTCGCAGGATCCGAGAATGCGATGCTTGGGATAATCGAGGCCGCATTAAAGCAAGCCTATATAGTTCCCTTTTCACCATGGCTAGTGCTATGTACAGACGAGAATTCAAAAACTAGACTGAAAGCGTGACAAAATCGAAAGATGTTTCGCTAATCGTCAGATTGAAGATCGTAAGATTTATGAGATGAGTGACCTCGGAAGCTGTTCTAGCTAACACAAGATACTCCAAGATGGGTTTTGCCATGTTAAGTTAGTACGAAAATCTTTCCCTGAGCCATGCCGCTTTTAGCCTATGCCTGGCCTGATACAGAAACTGGCCACTGGGCAGAGCCAGAGAGAGGTCCACTTTTAAATACTACTGCACTTACACAACTTTTAATAGGAACGCCAGACGATGACTCGACCCATCGAATTCCACTCATGACACGAGTTATTCAAGTTGTGGTGTAAGTAGAACTAGAACTTTTCTATTCCCCAGAATGCATGAGTATACGTAGTATCTACTCAACTGAGGCAGTACCTACCTACCCAGTGGCGCATCTGCTTTCAATCAGCTGAGGCTGCCTCCGGCTGTGACGTGCACGTTATACTGATTACCTGCTAGTAACCACTGTATATGAAAAAGAAACTTGAAAATACAGTGCCGGTAGACTTCGTGAGGTAATAGTGAGAAACGCTGGGGGTTTATGGAACCTCAAATGCATGAGCATAGAAGCCCCTTTAGTACAGGAAAAAAAGAAGCAGCACACATCAAAGACTGATAACCCAGAAATTCAGGAGTAATCTATAAGAAAATGGTGAAAATAGCAATATATTAGAAAGTCATAATGAGTAAGATCACAAACACGACCCTTAGACATCGTCGCGTCGTGAAAATGAGAATAATGAGCCGTGGTAGTGCGCGCAAGTTTGAAGACGAGGGACGCGACACTAAGCAAGCGAAAAGGTATACCGAAAGTTGCGATTCGGCACCGACACTTAAGAGGTAGAATATCTAATCATACTTAAGCTTAAGTCAAGAAGCCCTGTTATTCTAGATACCTACCTAGGTAGCTATGGCGGATATTCTTGTTCTGATGCGACGCATACAGCGACCAGATAACCCCACGGGGAATCCTGCTCCGAGGGGTCTAAGGAGACGACTAGTTGTGGTGATAAGTACTCATGTTAAGAGACTCAGACCAACGCAGCAGAATATAATATCTATCTAGCAAGTTTATGTAGATACTTACTTACCTAGAGTAGACATGCCCTTAATATTCTTCGTTCTAATCATTATGATAAAAAACCTTTCCCAACTTATACAATGACTGATCATTAACATCTACATAGAGATCCAGTAGATGCTGGCCACACCTATATATACCCTCTTCACACCGAGGTAACCTACGTATCTAACTGCCCAGGCTAAGGGAGCCAGACAGGGTGGCCTTACACACGGTTAAGCCGACTGCGAAAGTCACTTGGCGAGGCGATACGCCGCTTCTCTTGAAAGGACCAAAAATCCACGTATCCTAAGCAATCTGCAGCAAGCTCACGAAGTAATGATACAGGCGCTACATGAGAAGGAACAAGTGACAATATGTACATAATGTATACACCGAGCAACCCATCTATCGGAAACTGTTGTAAAGGAAGAACGAACCGACGCCATATAAATCCACATGGATGAGCTTGGTCGACATTAATGCCACGTCTACGCGACCCATGTCCAACGCTAAAAGGACTTCTTGCGCGGATTAACATGTGCGCAAATGCAGACATGACCAAAAAGTTCCGGTCCTCGCAACCCAGCCTCATCGGACGGGAGTTGCATCAAAAGTAATCACCACTACTCTCAGACGGCGCTATAGCCTCCACGACTACCGCTCCCCTGCACTGTATTCAGCACACGTCTCGCCCAGTCCTTCGCTAGGTAGGGGATCTCGCGGATCGTATCGCCGTGAGGCAATAGATCCCAGCCTCGGGCCCCGTAGCGATTGTAGTTGAGCCAGGATCCAAATATGAGGTAAGCCGCCGTACCGAGGAAAACACTTTGCGTAACGTTAGCACCCTGTGGGACAGACAGATCAGCATTTTCATGGAGGTGACGACTTACAGAATGACAATCCAGGTAAAAGCCCCCCAGTGCGAGCCAGGCTTTTGCCCATCTCCATCTTTGTCGCTACCCCCGTCTCCCCCGTCTTCCCCGTCGTCTCTCTTGCTTTCGCACGCGTACTTGGAAGACCAGGTCAAGTGCAACACATCCACGTTTTTGTCACTATCACTAGGGCCGTAGCGATCAAAAACGAGACTTGGGTCCTTCTCGATGCCTAGTTGCACCTCCTTTGGTGGGGCGTCTTCGTCTTCGTCCTTGTCCTTGCCTTCATCTCCATTTCCCTCATCCTCAGCTCGAGCTTCCACAGGATCCTCGTTCGGTTCGTACTTGTCTTCCGAATCGTACTCGCCTTCGGTCCCGTCGAGATCCTTGTTACAGACAAAATCAATGACCGTCTGCTTCTTTCGCTTGGTATGGCGGTCGACGCCCCCTTTCAGAAGAACGCGTAGCCCCTCCTTACCCGAGTCCGGATCGACGTCGCTAAGCAGTGAAGTTTCGTAGTCGAGAGGCTGGCCAACTGCTAGTGCACCCGCAAGAGGAGTTACATCTTCAATCGTGTCGATCTTCTCTTCCGTGTTGATTAAACGTTGGATAGCACACACTAGCCAAGATATTTCATTAGTCGACTTTGTTAGGAAGCAGGGGGCCATCGCCTCACCAACTCACCTCGAGAGCCGTTTGGGCACTGGTCCTCGGGCTTCGCATCGCCCTTCTTTTTTAACGGTGCGCAGATATCGACGGTGTATGTCGTGTTGTGCATGCGGCTGCCCTCGACCTGACTGGTCACAACAGAGTGAGGCCCTCCCAGTGCCTTGAGATTAAAGCTCAGCCTTTCCTCGCCCGCCAGCACGTGATCGCATCTGAACATGGCCGCACCGGGCAGTGGGGCCACGAGGAGGGAGAGGATTAACGCGGCATCCGCGTAGGGTATCGTAGAGAACTTCATAGCAAAGATGATCAAGCTAATGGGGCACGGGCGGCGTGATCGGATTAGGTTGGAATCGATATTCTTGCTATAACGAGTTCGAAATCAAAGCACTGCAAAGCGATGGGATTGCTGGCCCAGGTTGCTCTATGGAGCTCGTTGATGTCCAGATTGGGAGGAAATAAGGAGGCGTATTAGTAGATAGGCGAAGAAGCGAAGTTCAAGGACGGCGACAGGGGGTCAGATAGAGGATTTAGACAGCAAGGAAATGTAGATGGTCGGGAAAGAGTGTGATGAAAAGAATACTCGTGTGCTGCGCGCTGGCTCGTCGAGTTGGGACGCCCGTAGTGCCTTGCGTTAGGAGTATAAGGTTTCAAGGTTGCTTGTCACGCAGCTATGGGCAGTGCGCAGAGCAGCATATGACAACTTGGTCATCGGGAAGGGTGGCTTATTATCGTCATCGCGTGCAGGGGTTAGGTAATGCCTGATATGCCTGGTGCCTACTTAGGTAAAGTACTACTAGGGCAGATTAGAGGCTCAATGATTACTAAAGTGCACGCCAAGGCTGCCCTTAGACCACCGTGCTCTGCACTGTATACGCCGCCACGTGACTAGTCTAGAGAGCCGTGGCCGTGGGAATCCCAGGACTGGACTGATGGGACAAATTACTATAATCACGATGATTATGGTCTGCGAAAACAATTCTTTTGTTCTACGGGCTTCAACTAAACCCATGTCTCGAATCATACATGACTCCCCAGTCAGTCGTGTGGTAGGTGCTGATACCTACAAACAGAAAGCAGCCGAACTCCTCTACCATCATGCATCATAGCCATGCTATATGGGTACATTCTGTCCATGTTTCCCTCGCGATGCCGAGGTTTGATGTCCATTGCGGACTGGTTCACAGAAGCATCCGTCTGGTCCTTTGAAGCCCCATCAGACATTACAGTGAAAAAGTAATAGGTACAGAGTGAAATATGAACCATGCATCTCGACAATGAAAGGGGTATATGAAAAGAGCCTCACGCCATCCGAAATGTGACAAGACTACCGAACGCCCAAACTTCCCATCCTTCCGCCACCTGCAACACCGCTTTCCCCTCATATAGCCATGCATAGGCAACCGTAGCGCCGGAGCTGGCATAGGGGCTAACGTTTAAATCGACTTCAAGATGCCGCAAGGTCATTGCATGCCTTGCTGCATCATTCCCAGATTGGCCATGTCATTTTGCTGTGCTAATTGTTGCTGTTGCTGTTGCTGCTGTTGCTGCTGTTGCTGTTGAGCTTGGGCTTGAGCTTGTTGCTGCTGCATTTGCAACTGTCGCATCTTGGCCACGTCTTGCTGTGCCCTATTGAGGCAGGTAGCCTTGAACCTTTCCATAACCTCGGGTGGAATATTGCCTTCTGCGCCAAACTGGCTGATCAGGGCGGGGAGTGATTGCGTATACAGCTGCGCTTGTCGATTCCGTATATGCTGTATACTCATTTGCTGTTGCATATTCATTGGGGTTCTGACTTGACCGCGCTGCTGAAGTTGCTGTTGCATCATGGCGGCCTGAGCAGGGGTGATGCCATTCACGTTGACAAAGTTCTGATTTCCCATGTGAGGCCCGGCCATTTGTCCCGGTACGGAGCCCTGCATCTGTCCTTGCATCTGTGCCTGCTGTGCGGCTTGATATCGTAGCATCTGTTGTGCATGATTCAGCATGGCTGGGTTTTGTGGGTTTCCAAGCTGCTGCATCATTTGTTGGCGGAGGTGTTGCTGTTGGTACATCTGCTGTTGTTGCTGTAGCTGCTGCTGCAACTGAGGGTTTTGACCGTTCATCATGGCTTGGAGCTGCTGGTTCTGCTGATGTTGCTGAACCGCGCGCTGCCGCGCCTGCTGCTGCTGCGCTGCCATCTGTGCTGCCAACATTTGTTGTTGGGCAATGGGCTGGCCCATGTTTTGATGGCCCATGTGCATATTTTGCCCCATTGGCGATCCATGTGCCATCATGCCGGGTGGTGGACTAGCTTGGGTCATGCGAGGGGTTGCCATTGGCCGATTGATAGGAGTGCCGTGCGGCATCTGAGGAGTAGCACTAGGCATGCGAGGGGTATTAGACGGATGGCTCTGCTGGCTACCTCGCTGTGACCTGCTAACAGCCATAGGCACAGAAATAGGAAGCTGATTCTGAACCACGGATGACGGTCTTGGCGGACTCCCTCCCATGCCTGAATTTGTTTGCGACATAGGTACGTTACCAACCATGGGACTCGACATATTTTGTGGTGTGTTCTGTCGAACAATAGGTGACGAAACGGGGGCCTGCGATGCTCCTTGGGCAAACCGCTGAGCCTGCGCGGCCGGCATCCCGTTGGGCAAGCCATTCGGCAGTGCCCCGTTTTGCACAGGATGTCCGTGGGGAGCTTGTGGCATGTTGTTTATCTGTGGATTTTGTGGAGAATGAGCGGCGGCAGCAGCAGCGGCCTGAGATTGAGCTTGCTGCTGCTGCTGAGCCTGTTGCTGCTGTTGTTGCTGAGCCTGTTGCTGCTGCTGCTGCTGCTGCTGAGCCTGGGCTTGTTGCTGCTGCTGTTGCTGCTGCTGAGCCTGGGCTTGTTGAGCACGTTGTTGGGCTAGCATCTGCCGTTGGACATTATTATCTTGCGCTATGCGCATATTAGCAGCGGTTCTGGCAGCTTCTTCGCGACGCTTGGCTTCTAATTCTGCTGCTTGTTGGCGCTGTTGCTGCTGTTGCTGCAGCTGTTGTTCTGCTGCTTGTTGTTGCTTTTGTAGGGCTATCTTGCGTTCATTCTCAAGTGTTCGTAACCTCTCCTGTTCCTTCCTTTCTGCGTGCTCTTTCTTGATGACAGAGAGCGCATTAAATCTCTCAAACCGAGGCTCGAACGAGGAAGCGCCCGATGAGCCGCTAGCGTCCGCAGAGTCGGTGGTTCCCTGGTTAAAGCTGTTGGCAGAGAGACGCTCATCATAAGTAAGCATGAACTTCTCTTGCTCTTCGGCCAGAGCTTTGTCTGCGGCCCTCTCGGCCACCGTCCGCTTCCTCATTTTAGGTTTGGGAGGAGGTTCTGAGTGCTTTGGATCGGACAGCTGGCCTATGAGAGCAATGGCATCCTCCTTGCTCTTGGGGACTTCGAGATGGAGTGGAGAAGTCGTAGCTAGTAAGATTTGTGACTCGACGTCGTAAACTTCACTACCACTGATTTCCATCTTGTCTCGCTTCTGCCTTTTTGGTGGGGGTGGCATGGTACCTGCGGAAGGGGTGGGTGGAACAGCAGACAAGGGTGTAGGTGGCGGCATAGCGGAGGTATCGGTGCCAGCTTTGGCTTCAGCCGATCCTTTGGGGGTTGTCGCCTTGATCATCAGATCCTTATGTAGACTTTCTGGGGTTGGGTGGAGCACGACAGTGTACACGGCTGCTTTTGATGGCTCTTTGCTGTCCCGAGAGGTCAAGTCAGAATTTGGGGCTTCACCGTTTTCCTTATTTTCGGGATCGCCGTCTTTGGGGGTTAACTTGCTCGGGTTCGGCGGTCCTTGATCGGCCGTATTGAGGTTTTCTTTGGGAAAGGGAGCATAAGGTGACGGAGTGATGTATGGATTAGAGTTGTGTATGGAGAAGGGCACGCTCGAATTGGACTTGGACGCGGGTCGGGCTACTTCCTTGGCCTGCGCGACTGATTTATGATCATGTATCTGGACAATCAAGCAGCCTTCGTAAAAGGGTACGCCGGCATCAGTGAAGTCTGGTAGTAGATCGTGAGGTATGGTTCGAGTATGGAGATGGTCGAGAAAAACTCTCATGGGCGATTTATATGGAAAGATACCGTCTTGCTGGTCGAAACGGAAGTGTGTTGGGTGTAGATGTATGATTAGCGATGGAGGACAGCCGGCAAACTTTTTCAGGATATAGGCGGTCTCGTCTTTGACTGTGAGTAACAGGTGAATAAGCAACAAAAACTATGGCAAATTGAGTTGGGAAGTCAAACCTTCAGGGCGGGGCTCGAATGACTGCGTCGGGATTTTATCGCGGGTCAGGCCAGCCGAACGGAGCGCAGCACTGCCCTTCTGGCCGCGCGCACCAGCCGTACTCAGAGTATCACGACGAGAGCGAGCCGCGGTAGGGCGGGTCGAGCCTCCGCTGGGTGCGCCATTCGCAGTTGCGTGTGCATTTGCATTTGCGGCTGTGCTAGTTGGGTTCGGGGGCTGGTTATGCCTCGCGGCAACTGCGGGAGGCGGCTTGGTCGTCGAGATGGAAGGAGACGGCGACTGCTGCGAAGGGCCTGCGCCATTTGTCTGCGCCGTGGGAAGCGGAGGGCGCTTGATCTTGGGCGGCATCGGCGGCGGCACGGCCGTCACAGTCATCGGGGGCATCGGAGCCATTTGCTGTGGCTGCTCTGCAAACGCCCGCTAGAGTCGAGAGGCTACCCTATCTATCACACCAGCCACGTTGATGCGAGCATTGGTCGTTCTCCTCCTTCTACTTCTCCCTCTCGCTCGGTCGGCTGTTCGTCGGGTCGTGGTAAGTGAATAGCGCGATCGATCGTGTCGTGCGCGAGAGATGTGGTATCCGGAGATGTCTAGAAGTGCGGGGCGTTGCGGGGACGATGCGCGCGTCCGCCTAGGGCTCACGAGGGACGAAGGCGACAACAGAGAAATGGCAGTTCTGATGCGAGATCGAAGTCGAAGACGACGCGATGTGGGATGCCACTGAGAGGCGCGGTAAATGGGGGCTAGCTAAGTCACATTGATGGGTTGAGATTTTACGTATATCCGTGCAGTCACGGCTTAGGTTCAATGGGCGATCGAGCGCTGGGTTGTCGGACGTGGTAAGGTTACATTGAGTGCTGGTCTTGGGTGCGAGATGCTCAAAGACGCTATCATGGGATAATGGGACGACCTCTCCTCAAGTGAGCCTCATCTCTGGATACGTGCAGGCAGGTGCTACTTTACTGGGGCGACCCGCCTCTGTGGAGACACGGCAATGCCGCTGAGCCAATCAAATGTAGGTCCGTGTTTCCCTCCAAGCTACCTGTACATGCAAGGCTGTAACAGTTTTACCTAATCAATAACGTGCCTAGGTATATCGCAGTACGTATATGATCAAAGATACCCATCTACATGCCTAGCATGTATATCTTGATCATCTACCCCCATGACATAGAGAGAATCAGTCGGAAAGGTACGAAAAGAACGGACTACTTAAAATACAGTAGCTGAAAATCACGGCTGAGGTCACATTTCTCATACTCTTTTCACCTTCAATGAATGAGGACAGTTCCTTTAGAGGTGACTTTTTAACCAGAGTACAAACTCGAAGAAGGCATCAGCACATCGCTACTTTACCTACCAATGTTTCTTTATAGCCCTTTGACTGGATAGATTGGGAGTTTGAACGATTGCAAGCAGATATGATCAACTTTCTATCCACCTAGGTAGTCAAAGCCAGACGGAATAATCGCTCGTGCTACGCTAATCACTCAAAATTTTCATGCTCCGCCTCTCATACAGTCGCCAAATACGGTGCGTCACGTAAGAATACGAAATTATACCTACCTAGGTATTCTACGAGAGCCCACACGCATATGGTAGACTTCTATTGACCAAGGAACAGCTATAGGGTAATACCCCTTCCTACGAAGTCACAACCAACAATGCGGAGTCCTGATAGCCTCCATACCATTACCTCTGCTTACCCCTTCATCTCCATTTCTCTGTTTCTGTCTTGCGCGAAGCCATTGCCCGACAACATTGCAAAGAACCCTACAATAATCATGCCAGAATGACAGGTAAATGGGCGAATAATATGACTGATCTTGTAGGCAGTGCATAAAGTTCTGTCTCCCTGCATATTGCCGCAGATTAACTGTATACCTATCACTTGCTGACTACTCGATTCAAAGCTTGATGACCAATTTGATATATTCACAGAATATATCGATTATATATCTCATTCACCGTCGGTCGTAGCCGTTGATCTCAAGAACCGAATCATTGCAGACATCGCAACGGGAACTGGCAGGCCTCTAGTACAAACCATGGGCCTCTAAGAAACCCGACGGTATCTTTGGAGGATCCTATATATATCCAGCCTCTCTTCCACCAGGCGCCGGGATTTCCAATAATATCAATCTATCGATTCTGGA
The DNA here is from genome assembly GCA_022578765.1 of Xylaria sp. FL0933. Lineage (NCBI taxonomy): Eukaryota > Fungi > Ascomycota > Sordariomycetes > Xylariales > Xylariaceae > Xylaria > Xylaria sp. FL0933. The sequence goes on along the minus strand of MU389725.1, from coordinate 785,601 downwards.
TATTAAAAAACCTGTCCCGGCATCTCTGAACGGGAAGTACCATGTCATTCATGTTCGGATGGTGGTTGCTGGTATGCTAGTATCGAGCATACACGCACTCTCAGTCGGGTATTCGGAACAGCTCATTGGGGAGATTTTCGTATGGCTGGAACGCTTTTCGGGTACATATAGAATAGAGATCTTCAGGGACATTGTCAGTTCTGACAGGATTGCTTAAAGCTCAACAAAAACCTACGGAAAATAATGTCATTGCTCCTCTTGTATCAATGTGACAGGTAGTAAAGAGGGGACAGCCAGGAGCACAGACCCAGGAGAAAATTGACCCTCCTGAGGCAATTGTGATGGAGGATATCCAATCTGGGGCTAATGTGAGATATGAGATTCATATCCCCTGTGGGCGCAAGCCGTTGGATCAGTTCTCGTAAGTCTGTCATATGGACTGACGTAGCCGATAAAAAGAGTATATTAATGTGAGCTTTATGGGCCGGTGCCCGCCTGGGGTTCAAAATCTTGAAGAGGCAGGCGAGTTCTACACTTCCTGAGGCCTTCAGACGTATTTCTCATAGTCATCATTAGGGGATCTCATGATCACAAGGAATCCAATCTATTGAGTTCATGAATTAAAGTAACGCCGACCTGCCTACTCCTTTTCCCGAGACGCCTGACTTGCCTCATTTATCTTCCGAACCTCTGATTGAGCCACATGTGGCTCCTCTATGCTCTGGATGAGCTTAATCACACCACTTCAATATACAGTTTGGTCCTCGACGCGGTATGTGTCTTCAGTACCTACGGGACTATTTCTGAACATGCTATAAAAGCTTCCATAGTAACACTAGCGACTCTAGTGTCGACTCTACCGGTGAAACGATTAAGCGACCATACTATCTAGGTATTTCAACTCAATCTGATTGTTCGGAAGTGTCCTGCCTTACTTGTGCAAGTACGGAAACGACTGTGAGCTGAGCTCAGTTTATACTGTAAGCAGCAAATCCTGTCCATTTCTGAGGTCTTTCTAGGTTTTTGATCACATTCCTATGATTATGAGAGCTGGGATCTTAATATCGTGGCAGGAAAGGACGGCTGAAAACATATTCACGCTACTTCTAAGCCTTGGGGACCCATGGAACCTTAGGCTCCGCCTCTGCAGTCTACGATGACGGCCCAGGCCTTCTCTATCGACTTCGGCATGAAAGCTAAAAGCGGTCATGGTTGACTCGGTGCCGGAGTAGAATGCTGTCGCGCTGAGTGTGTCCTCGAAATCCCGCACTCGTGCCCTAGGACGGCTTACAATTACCGTGCCCATTTACCGCTACCACCAGGCGACATACTGACCTTGATGTTAACATTATCCCCGTCGATTGCTGCTTCGAATCTGAAAGCAACTGCGCTTAGGGCAGCATCAATGACGAATTCGGGGTGTTCATGTCCACTCTGAAGGTTCTCGAGTCCCTCGATGACCGAAGTCCGTGTTAGAAAGAGTTTATGGTGCCAGTTTACCTTCTCAGCTGTGAATGAAAATGAAAAATTGCTGTAAAGCATCTCTGAACATTACGGGTCGCAGTAGTCGTGATGAAGGTTGGTTAGTCGGTGTGGATTCAAGTGGGATGGCAGAATTGTTGGCACCAGAGGTTCCATAGCGGAGATAGAGGACTTGATATAGGGCCTCGTTTTCTTGGCCTTGAGCCGCTATATCCGACAATTGTTCAAATTTCCAGAAGGTCAATTTCTTTCCATACTTGGCGACTTTGATATCCCAGTGCGTCGGCGCGTTCTTCAAGACACATTCCAATTTGGATGTCTCTTCTTCTGGTCTTTCACTAACGACACATAAGCTATCAGCTAGTCGACACAGTAGCCATTTCAAGTAAGCTCAAAATTTAAGCCCACCGAGGACTATCGGCAGAGTCCATCAAAAGAGAGAAAAAAGAGGGGTAGATCAAAGACCTGTACCAGAAGCAGGCCTGCTCTTATCGCGGCATGGAGGGGTGATTACCTGTATTACGCACGTCGTCAAAGCAACGTAACCAAAAGTGTCGCCGCTCTGTTTGAGGATGGAAGTGGTCGGGAGATCATCACGCTACTCGAAACACGATGCCCGCAGGGGCTACCTCGGCCAGAACTCCACTGAGTGGTTCGTGCCTTGCTCTTTTGCCTGTTCTTGTGCGGCACTACGCTGCATTGGGGGGTGCCGGCCCTGGTGTAGGTACCATTTTGCACCCATCCTTGGTAGACTTGGGAAGTTGATAGCTAAGCATTTTGGCTACACTACGCTATCAACGGCCCAGCCCTCGCCAGCCCTAGTAGGAGCTATACGAACTCGGCACAGCGTCGAATGCGATCCACATCCTAGCGTGTGCACTACTGCACTGCTGCAGCGTGCAGTCTCTTATCGGCAATCCGCTGCATGGCGCTAGAAGACGATAGTCTGTCTGTTGCTCGAAAACGTGGGCGCTACTGAGGAGGTAGTTCGATCGTGTTGTTGTTGGCGCTCGGCTTTGTCCTACACTAGATAGTGCACTTACTATCAAATCTACACTAGCGCAAGTGTAACTCGGAATACGGCTTGCAAAAGCTTTTCAAGAGCTGTCTTGTTGTCCCGTTCCCATAATTCTCACTTGATATTTTTAGAGTCGTCTTATCCTGCGACGCAGAGGATACCATGCAAAACACCGCAAGCCTACGTCATATCCTGTTTTGACCTGGGCGATCCGGCCTTGTGGAGAGCAAGGATTATCATTCCTTGTGCCTTGGACGCTGCATTGCCTAGGATACTTAAGCATAGTTGTGCCATATCCGTCAAACTTGCACCAACACATTTCTCGAACGGGCAGGCAGCTGGACAAGCGAGCGACGGAGCTTTCGTTTATACTTCAACCCTCCCGATCGCCCCTTACCGAGTATCTCATTCACTACGCATCTAAGAAATCATTGGGCTGCAGTTATCGGTCAAGCTGCGCATGCATACAGCGTCCTTTGGCACCTGGCTGGCCGTCTGCGCTGCAAATCGTACTTCGTGACATCGAAGCCTAGGATGAGGCTACGCGACGTCTTTCTCGCTGCAGCTATCCCAAGTGCGACAGCGCTGCATCAGCGCGTGGTTGCGCAATCCGCTGCCGCTGTTGATATGGCAACACCGATCTTGAGTACGGTCTTACCCACACCTTGTAGTGCTTGGCGACATGATTAGTACTATGATCAAGTAGCTAACGTAAATATTAGACGCAACCGACTTGACGGAGACTATCACCAAAGCTCCACCACCTCTCAACTCAGTTGTACCGAACAAGCCTGCAGTTGAAGCGTCTATCATGGGTCTAATAGTATTCTCGGCCGCCGGGCTTGTCTTATTATGACAACTCGACACGACATGTTTTCAGTTTCGCATTTCAACGGAGTTCAGGGGATGATGATGATCGAGGCAAAGCATGGTGTGGCTAATTGGGGGCCCAACACGATACCAGAAAGGATAACTGAATTTGGGGAACGGCGTTCGGATTATTATTTTTTGGGTCTGTCCCTATATACCCTTCATCGCGACTGATGAGATAATTGGTGGTGAACTTCAAATGCCACCTTGATCCTACTATAAAGATTCATGCATCAATCCCGGGCTCAATGCGACGTGATGCAGCTCGTAGTCGTCAGCCCCACCACAGAATGTCGGCTGAAAGAGAGCAGCATCCATCAGTTATGGGCAATGAACCCAACTCTTTGTAGATGATATCTCAGATTTCTGGTTGCTCTTGCAGCCGGCCATCATATAGCCGCAGTAACTGCGCCATTTGCGCAAACTACTTGTTGAAGGTCGTAATATCGAATCCGCTGGCGGTTAGAATCGCGCCCTGCAAATCACACCGGTGCTTTGCGACTTTGGAGATTGTTCTCGCCGTGACAAGTTTTCGCACTGACCCAACCGGAAGCTTAGTATACGGTTCTCTCTTATACTACTTCAAAGTCTAAGTAGGATTTTCATGCGGCGACGGGGACTGGCTGCTGTTGCTCGGTAGGTTCTGGTTCAGGATCCTCTGGAGGTCGAGGCAGATTATCCTAGTCGTGGAATGTTAACTCGACTTGGAATCATGCAGGCGAGCGCGCATTTCTTGTATCATCTACAAACCTGATCAAAGATGACCCGTATCATCAAACTACAACTAGGGCACACGGCTATATCTGTTGACTCGTCTTGGAGGTCTGCGAGCGCAATCTGGAACCGATCGCCACATGGGCATGGGTAGTGGAAAATCTGGAGAGTCTCGTCGAAGGTCATGTCCTCAATTTCGACCTCGTCGTAAACTGCGATTTCTTCTTCCTCTGCCATCTTGTATGGTAACAGCACAAGATCTCGCGCAGTGCACGTTGTTGAAGGGACGATGTATGCGAACGATGACTGTGAAAAAAAGTGAGGAATCTCTCAGCGCCACTGTCGCGAAATTCTAGTACAAACCCCGCCACTTTAAAAGTAAGGCGCTGACCCCACCTCCGCTGCCAAGTAGTGCTAGAAGCGCGAGTCGCATTGCCCCACCATACCTGTAAAGGCACTTGACGCCTCCGCTACACTACAATAAGCTAGCGCTACCTGTACCTCGGTTCCTAAGACGAGGTAGGGAACAGGCACCAGCCACAGCTCTCTTCTTCACATGCAAGACGTCACCCTAACCTTCATGGAATGGCTGACAAGCTCTCGCCGAGGCCAATTCCATCCTTCACCTGTTTGATGCCCATGAACACTCAACCATCGCGTTTCCTACCATCGACCTAGTCATGTAAGAAGATATAGAACTAGCTGCGCATTATTGTACTGCCTTCTTGATGGGTTAACCTCGTCGCGTCGCCAATTTATCCGAATACGTACTGAGTAATCCCTTGGTCGCGTTGAATCGAGTCGCGTAGGGGAGCGCATCCCCTTTCCAGCTTGCCGCCATGGTGGTTCTGTCTAAACCCATCCTACCCGACCGGTCGATTAAGAGCATCGTTGCGCAGCTGGTCAAACTCTACGTTTCGAACCGCACGCGCATCTCACGCGCCGTCTATCTGACGCTTCTACTCGCCCTCGTAAATCGCATCCGTCATGCCGTTTCCGAGCAAAAGGCCGCTTCTGCGCGTGAAGCCGCCAAGCGCCACTCCGGCACGACATCGAGCGATACGCCAGACTCGGCGAGCAAGAAGAAGGTCGAACTGAATCGCGAGTTCTTCCGCTCCCTGTTGAAGCTGCTGAGGATTGTCGTGCCCGGCGTCGCAAGCAAGGAAGCGAGGCTGCTTATGAGCCATAGCTTTTTCCTCGTGGTGCGGACTCTTATCAGCTTGAAGGTCGCCGAGATGGATGGCGCTATCGTCAAGGCACTCGTGAAGGGAAGTGGGAAGGAGTTCTTGACGAGGATAGTATGGTGGATGCTGATTGCCATGCCGGCGACCTTCACCAATTCCATGGTCAGTATACCAGGTCCACCCAGGGTCTCGAAGTTCAATCGTCGATTTGCTGACAATCGGTTCATCGTTCCAGTTATCTTACCACCAGGCTGAGCTCTCGCTCAAATACCGAACACGATTGACCCAACACATTCACGACAAATACCTCTCCAAACTCACATTCTATGGCATATCTGCCTTGGACGATCGGATAAAGAACCCCGATCAAGTAATCTCTGTTGACGTTGCTAAGTTCTCAAACAGCTTGGCTGAGCTATACAGTAACTTAGCTAAGCCGTTACTAGATATGGTAGGCATCATGGTCCGTAAGCGCATGGTTACTCTCAACTAATCCCGTTTCTAGACAATTTACACGTGGTCATTATCAAAGAGCGTTGGTGGTGAAGGCGTTGTATTTATGTCTCTACTTGTCCAACTATCGGCCAATGTCATGCGAGCCCTGACTCCGCCTTTCGGTAAATACGTGGCCGATGAAGCGCGACTTGAGGGTGAGTTCCGGTTTCAGCACTCCAGGCTTATCGACCATAGTGAAGAGGTAGCTCTCTATCACGGGCACGAGGTGGAGAAAGACACTCTTGATAAGGGATATTTTACACTTATCAAGCATGTGAACTACATTCTCCGTCGGCGGTTTTATCACGGTATCATGGAGGATTTCGTGATAAAATATTTCTGGGGAGCGCTGGGCCTTCTACTGTGCAGTGTTCCAGTATTCTTCAAGCTCCCCGGCCAGCTTGGCGACTCGATAAGCATGGGCGACCGAACAGAAGCCTTCGTTACAAACCGCCGTATGCTGTTGGGTGCGTCGGATGCCTTCGGCCGAATTATGTTCTCTTACCGCGAAATCATGGAGCTGGCAGGTTACACATCGCGTGTGGCTTCCCTGTTAGATGTAATGGATGATATACAGGCCGGTCATTTCGAGAAAAAGCTCGTGTCGAGCTCCGGAACTGAAGAGCATGAAGCTGTGCTGAAAGGCCGCGGCAAAGTGGTCGAAAGTAAGGATATCGAGTTTATCGACGTTCCTATCATCTCCCCCAATGGAGATGTGCTCGTGAAAGCATTGTCATTCTCCTTGAAACAAGGTGATCACCTTCTGGTTGTTGGACCAAATGGTTGCGGCAAGTCGAGCCTTTTCCGTATTCTGGGTGGTTTGTGGCCTGTGTATGGTGGCACCGTGTATAAGCCCCCCTTTACGGACATTTTCTATATTCCCCAGCGGCCGTATCTGTCCCGAGGTAGCTTGCGGCAGCAAATTACGTACCCTGATAGTTTACGGGCGGTACGAGCACGTGGAGTGACAGATGCTCAACTACTTGATATCCTAAAAATTCTATCACTTGAGCATCTGGTAGAACTCTACCCCGAAGGCTGGGATGCCGAAGCCGAATGGCGGGACGTCCTCTCAGGAGGGCTGCAGCAACGCGTAGCAATGGCTCGCTTGTTCTACCACAAACCGCGGTACGCAATCCTCGACGAGTGTACGAGTAGTGTAACTCTAGATACGGAGAAGATTATGTACGATAATGCCAAGGCGTTGGGCATCACTCTCATGACTGTTAGTCATCGGCGGAGTCTCTGGAAGTACCATAGCAGGATCCTCCAGTTCGACGGACAAGGGCACTACGTCTTCACGAAGCTGGATGCCGAGAAGCGGCTCAAGTTGGAGGACGAGAAAGAAGATCTGGAGGTGTTGCTTAGACAGGTGCCTGAGATCGAGAGGCGGATAGGTGAATTGACGGCCGAATAAGTCGACGGGGCTCGCGCTTGTAGTGTACTTTATTAATTTACGCATGACATGGACCATCTGTTTCGGTACCTTTGGGTCAATGTATCGTGGGTGTTAAGGAAGACCACAGGTCCCTGCGTGTCCTATTGCCCCTGGCGATCAATAGCTGCACCCGGAGCCAGTCACAGTAGAAGGCTAAAAGGGTATTACTCTAAGGGACTAAAAAAATGAGTTAACGTCAATTAATTAATATATTATTTTGAAAAGTATCAAAGAGAAAGCCAAAGAATGAGATAAATCAAAAAGAAAAAGGTCGCTGGAGGGGGGGGCCGGGGGGGAATTGTTTCTCAACAGTATTTCCTATAAACTTCTCCTGCCCCCTTGTACAAGGTACAGGTGAAAACAAAATATCCAGCCGCCTCTTCAATGCCGGGCATGTGTCTTCCTCTTGAGCAATTGATGATCTTCAGCGTATATAGACTGGTCGTGTTCTCGGTGTGTTAGCCGTGACAGCAAAAGTTCGAAGGAAACCTGGTAACGCCAGCATAATCAAATGCTTCATCGATCTCGAGCTCATCGAATCATGAACTCCTCCAGATCCAGCTGACACGCGAACTCCTGAGCAGCAACATCCTCGAAATCGCCCTCACAGAGCCCATCGATATACGTTATTCCCACTAGCTTATAAACGTTCGGTTGATCCCCCTGGCCTTGCTCGTGCGTAGTGAGAAGGACCGGCGCCGCGACCATTGGGGGTAGCACCACGATGTCTCCATCTCGAACATGCTGTGAAGCTATTCCGAAGAAACCACTCTCTGTGACTATCAAGGCCTTTCCTCGAAGGTTTGCCAATACTTCATTCAAGTCCCCATCTCTCTCCGTGAGCCGGAGCTGAGACTGTGCCCACTTATCAAGGGCCGCGACAACGCGACTACGTCTATCGGGTCCAAAAAACAGACGTAGTACGCAAGCGTAGGTTAGCCTCATCTGAACATCCTTCGGGTTCTTCAAGGTACTACTGTTCGAATCACAACCAAGAAGGCGGGATGGTTCCATCCAGATTTGTCGAACCTGGGCTTCACACACTTCATCTTCTGACGAGAAGCGGCACGTTACTTTGCACGCTCCGAGGCTTCTCCCCCAAAGGTGGAGTATTCCAAGATCAGCAGTTGCCTTGAGCCTGGGACCTTCATCCGGGTTCCTGAAGAGTCGTACAAATGTAGCGTCGACAGTCAAGGCTACATTTCGGGCGGAAAAGTCGGGTACCCAGGATGGATATGAGTCATCAGTAAGGTGGCCGTCTCTAAGGCCAAAAAGGCCAAAGATTAACCCGCCCGCCGGTTCGTTCTTCAGGATATATATTGCCGTCTCCAACATGACAAGCCAATACGGCTTTGCGTAATCCGCCGGATATGTTCTTGCAAGAGTCGGACACAGACCGTAAAGTGCATAGACCCTGTCGTGCGGGTTGGAGCATTCACGCTCAATTGTTTGCGCCATCAGGTACAAAACACTTCTTTCACCGTTAAAGTCGTGCAAGGGAACGCCGCCATCAGTGTCACCAGCGAACTGGTGAAATCTCTTGTGCATGGACTGTACTTCCACATCGAAAGGGTAGTACCGCTCTAGATGTCGGGCAAGATATTTCGAGGCTACCGGATCGTCGATGAGCTGCCGGAGTATCCGATCAATCCTCTTACTTCCGGTCCCAAGGAATCCGAATGTTTCGGACTTCCATGCCAAGTGCTGGACCGCACGGCCACCAAAAAAACAGAGCGGTTGACGGGAAGCGAGGCTATACTCCTGAAAAGTCCACATGCGAGTCCAGTAAGGGTTGTCCAAAAACTCAAGAAACCCGGCGTTTGCCCGAACTATGCTCAGAGCCATTTCAAGTTTCGCCTTCACAGAAAAAGGAGCTCTTATGTCTAAGCTCAACCAATACCAGGACTTGAGCGTCAAGGACTTTGTAATGTATGTGCGCATGTAAGATTCAGCGAATCCTACATCGGGATTCCGCGGTCCCATCCATGCTAGGACCCTTCGGGCACGGGAATATACAAGGTGCATTCTCCCCACCTGAACGTTTTTCTCCTCAGCATCGTCTTGATTGATGCAAACGGCGTCGACCCATAGCACGCGTTTCTTTCGACGATATCGGAGGTCTCGGAGCGCAGTCTCTAGGTTCAGTGTTGCCTGGAACGGTTCTTCGTCGACGATAATCGGCCTGGTATCTTTGGGGTCTCCCCATACCCAAGATAAGGCTTCGAATTCGGCTCTTTGGTCGAACGTGACTATTCGGAGAGTGCCTCGTATCTCCTCCGCGGACTTTCCTGGGAGCAAGTCAAAAAGCCGGATTTCAGAGCCGTCCATCTTCAGCCGCCTTCGTGAAGCCATGTTGTGATACAAGGTTGAATGCGTCTTGGGTGACCAAGTCTGTGCTCGCGATATGCTCAGCCTGGCGAGCCTGATTAATCAGAAAGTAATTCAGCAAACAACGAGTATCAGGCTCAATCTACAAGCCTGGACAACTAGGCAGAGCTTCGTTGATGCTCACGTATATAAGGCTACGTCACGTGTCTATGTGGTATTCTGTGATTCTTACAGCTGTCTGCGCTGCGCCGCCCCCACGCACAGAAGACCCCAATCGGAATGGCAGAACTTCCAGTCCTAGAGGCTTCGAGCTTGAAGTCTTCTATTTGCCTGCTTCACTATCTTAGCTGGGATGTATTTGATTCCAATCTTCATCCTTTAACCCAGCTAAGTAGAGCTTCTGATCGCCCTCTAATTCTTTGCCTAGTCTAGGCTCTGTCTCCTTTAGTTCATATAATAGTAAGCATCCTTTGATAAACTTCCAGCCCTTCTTTGCGGTGTTAACAGATACCTAGGCGTACGCTATCACCTCGGGGATGGGCACGCAAGAGAGGCCAGGATTTCTGCAGCAGACTGTCATGTAGACTACCATACAGCCATCCTCGGGAGCGAGGGTAGAAGGGTGGCTGGGGGTGTTGGGGGTTAGTGGCTAGGCAAGGTCCTTGTCACAAATGGAACATAGAGGCTCTGCAGCCAACCAGGTGTCTTAGAATTGCAAGGTATATGATTATCCTATTTAGCTAAAAGTAACCCAAAAGATTCTCCCTCCTAAACCCTCTTATAGTTCTTTCACTTGTTCCTTGTTCTAGTCTGTCTAACAGGAACGTCAGCTTTTCCGCATGGCTTCAGTAATGCAGAAGACCTCCGGAAATATCGTGTAATTCCATAATCAATTAGTCCCATGACATATCCTCACTGTTAACTTCGCAAATAGTCCGACATCAACTAGCTGGCCGAAGTCCTACCTAGCATGCCTTACACGTCGTGTTGAACAGGTCGGTTAGGGGGACGCAGGTATACGGAATAAAGCTGTAATTTCCACTCGCCAGCGGCCAATTCTGGCTGAGGGACACCGAGAACAGGGTTCTTTTTTTCCCGAATAGGTACATCAGCATGCTTGATTTGAAAAGTAGGTAGGTAGTATAATGTTCAATTCTTAAATCGATGAAAGGACGGATGGAGGGGGTGGAATGCACAAGAAAATAATTAAGATAAAATAACTTACGGAGCATTGATAGCTGCGAAGAGATTAGCTCCCGCTTCGCCGCCATAGCAGACTTCCGGACTGGAGTCGCTCCCGCCTCCGGCGTTGCCGTACAATGTGGCGTAGGCGTCGAGTTCGAGGAGAACCTAGGTAATTGGAGTTGTTAGTCAGTTGCTCAGGTATCTCGCGCGTCCTACTAGCGATGGAATAACGTCTTTTATGTTTACTTAAGTAACTAGTACTCACAGATGCGCTCGGAATGCCCAAGGTGCTGGCAAAAACGACGCCGAACTCGACAAGAGGAGATCTAGTTTGATAGTTCTCAAGTCAGCAACGATATAGTAGTGACCCTAAAATGAACTAAGGGAGTAGAGGGCGAAGGGGGCTAACATACATAGTCGCCTTGACGTCGCCAGCAACAGAGACATCAGCGTGCCACTCGAACTTGTTATCACTCATGGATGTCTGCATAGTCGCGGATGTATCGGTTGACGCTCCGCCGCGATCGTTATTTGCGTTCGGATAACGCTGGGTGTAGTCCCAATGGGCGAGATTGTACGTTGCTTGAGCCGTCCTGTTGTTCCGTTGTTGCTTAGCAATTGGCCAGTTGCCTACTGTATGATGAGTTCTAGTTACAAAGGCTACTTACGTGTGTAGAGTCAACTGTCCGGCGAGTTGCTAAACCACGTATTAGTTAGCGAAAGGTAATCAGTCGTAGATACAAGGTAAGTAGATGCCGCGATAAGGGACAAACCCAACGACGAGGTGACGCCTTTTACTTACCCCGTATACCTTGAAGTTGGGACCGACTGTGACAAGACCTGGAATGATGAATGTGGCGCCAAAGTTCTGCGCGCCGAATATCTCCAGTCTTCCCGTCGAGAAGCTAATCTTACCAAAGGCGTCGAACACCAACATGGCGTCAATGTTACCTTTACTCCTGGTGAGCAGATGCGACTCTTGAAAGCTTCGTAGATTGTTCAATTTTCCCTGTTATCATGCAGAAATTGGTTGATATCAGCGGGAGGTTTCGAGATTCCTGAGTGTCTCGTTGGACGGCGATGGAACTTACAATCAATGTTAGCTGAGCCGATGTCTGCACATTTACATTGAGATCAGCGTAGGCAGCGAAGTAGCCCTGCACGGGTAACCCCCCGAAGCTGCAGTCGATTCTGTCATCGAAGAAATAAACTCGGAAATCGTCCTGGACCGTATGAGTCGCAGCTGTCCATTGTTCGTTGACATCGAGCTGCTTGTCGAACCACATTTTCAAGTCGGCGGAAAACCATCTCTTGCGCAAGAGATGGAGGTCCTCTTCGGGCGTGTTGTGTCTATCTTCATGAAAAACGTCGTGAGCGTAACGCTTCCAGTTTCCGCCATACTCGTGCCGCACTCGGAGTTCCACGTCGCGCTTCCTCCTCGCCGGCGCATCTACCACGCTGGACCAGTAATACGGGTCGGTCGAGAAGTCGATGCGGATGTCGACGTCGTTGTCGTCACGCCCTTGTATCACAGAGAAGTCGTAGTCGAAAGTCAGGTCGTAGACTCGCGGCTCCAAGAGGCCGCGCTTTACGAGCCGATGTGCCATCTCCTCTGGCAGGGTATGGTCGACGCTCTCGCTCATGCTGACTGCCATTGCGTAGCGTCCGGGGCCGCACTCGGCAGGCACCTCGATGACGGTCCGTTCTACGCCGCCCTTGAAGATGATATTACAATTGCTACTCTCCGATTCGTCAGTGCAGACCGCCTTCACGGTACGTGTGCCGGAATGCGAGTTATCTCCGCAGTCATAGAGCTCCCAGTGCGAACCATCTCGCTTCCGCATGCTCGTGAGCTGAGAGCTAGGCCCTACCATGATAACCCAGCCAAAGCCGTTCTCGTTGGGATCTTCTGAACCATTAGCGTTGTTACCCTGATCAGTCGTGTCGATGGATAATTGTACTGTCGCCGACTCTGTAGATGCCGGAGGGTCCGGGAACAGAAATCTGCCGATATGTTAGATATGTGTGAAAGATTGATCAAACTTGAAGTGAGGCTGACTCGTAGGGCACCGGGGTCTTTTCGAAGTACTACACAGTCGCTTATCAGTATAATGTTTCTCATTATCCTTCCAATTAGTTTATAGTGCAGTGGTGTCACTCACTCCGCCCAGATTCCCTGCCGGACAACACAAGGCGCGCTTTTTAGCGGATGGTTGATACCCATTGAATGGGTAGAACTCGTCCCATATGCAATCACTTCCGCCTCCTTTCTCAGACACGCCGAGATTGACATAGTTTGAGGGACAGCTATCAGAGTTATCGCACGAGTTCTCTGAAATATAGTCGCCTGACGACCCTTGCCACGAACATCCGCTGGTGTCAGTATTGGGATCACAGCACCACGGCATCCACTTGCCATGGGGACATGAACCTGGAAAATGTTAACAAGGCAAGATAATCGCAAAAGGGTTCTATGGCAGGTACCTTGGGAATACGTGAAGAAATTTCGCCCTATCGGGCATGCGCGATCATCATCTTCTTGTGTCGCGGGTTGACCATTGTTACCAATGTTGATACAGGCACCTTTATTAGCACCACAGGATTGTTCAGCGTATTCGGACTAAGCGGGCGCAATTTAGCTAATATATCTTCGATGCATGGCCAGGCAATGGTGATACGTACAGCCTTACAGCAATACCGCGCATTGCCCGTAAAACAGTAGGCGTCGTCGTTGTTGACCACGTACCAGTCGTTATCAGCGATCTGGATGAAACCGGTCCCGCACGACGCACCACAAATCGGATAGTGTGGACTAGAAGCTGTTAATGGCATTAGAATAGGCTGTAACTGGTGACACGGACTCTTTCTCATCGCCACGGCGGACTTACAGCCTACCCACTCGCAAGTAAGCCCCGAAGGTGCGTTTTCATATGGACAGCAAACCCTTCGACGGAGCTTGGTTCCGTCGGACTGTGCATCGCACAACACCGCCGGCCCAACGGCTGTAGCGCCCACTGGACAGCCGGGGTTCGTGCCGCAGGCGCCCACTAACACTTAATTTTAGTCATATTGCTCTAGGAGGAAAGACAATTCTGAGAAAAGAAAAGGGGGTGGGCTGACTGACTGTAACAGGTTCCGGTTGCTGGTCTCCATTCCGTAGTGTTGACACCAGGACCATAGAGGCCGACGCCGTTCTGCTTATCAAAGTAGCCCAGCCCACCGACAGAGTCGAGCACTGCAGCGAGGGCAGAGTGAGTGTCGTCGTCCTGATCAACAGCCCAGATGAAAATGCCCTGGAGGCCGTTTTTGTTGGCGTAGTCTATCTTAGCCTTCAACGTGTCGACGTCATCGTACGAGACCCATTGGTTCTTGTCGTACGTGAAGTAATCCACTTCAGCGACCTTGTCGTCCTGTCCACCAACATTCAATTCGACTCGTCCCTAAACCAGGTTGGAAAGATACGTACCACAATCACGAGATTATATTGACTTCGTATATCTGATATTTCCTTGTATGATAGAATCCCAGGCTGTTGGGTACAGGGGCCCTGATTACCCGCGGCTGAAAAGGGGCATCCTAATGACCAACCAGTTAACCGTGCTGATACTTCTTCACATGTCGTGATGGCCAAGGATTCACCCACCTGGAGAGGTACAACTCCTGTCGGCTAGGGTAAATGTACGCCCGTAGAAACCAATGCCCATATTCACCTTGTTAGCCGGGACATTGTTGCGCCACAAAAGATCGAAGGCGTCGCTGATCTCTGTGAGGTTAGTGTGGGCGTAGACAAAGGAGCCGATCTGGTCCTCGGGCGAGTCCCAGCTTCCATGGAGGTCATAGGTCAGCAGGTTCACCCAATCGGCTGCCGCCGTCAGGTTGCCTATGTCGAACCATCGCATATACCAGTATGAAGATGGTGCAGTGAATGATAGGCCCCATCCATTCGCCATACCATCCCATCTGGTGCGAATATCCTGTAAAAGGGACACGTAATTGGGGATATCCCTCTCCATACCACCACGGTCGGGTGCCCCAGGATATCTGGAGTGATTATCAGTCTTGGCTCTCGATGCCGTTCTCCAGCTGTCGCTTTCTTAATAATGTAACTTACTCCCAGTCGAGATCAACGCCGTCAAAGCCCCAAGTCCTCATGAACTTGGCTAATTGGTCGATGAACTTGTTGCGCTTTTCCGCCGTGCTGGACAAATCGCCCCAGACGGCCTGGGTCGCCGTCCCGTTATCGCTGTATGACCAGCCGCCGAGGGACAGATAGATCCTGAGTCCAGGGGCGTTCTCCTTAAGGCCCATGATCTGGCTGATGATCGATATCGATATGCCATTCATCGGTGTGATCTCATACGTGTCCGGTGCCATGGATCCGAACGCCACGTAGAGATGGCTAAGAGAGCCCGCAATCTCTTGTATGTATCTGATGTCCCGCTTGCTACATCCGGTCGCTGACGGTGCCCATGCTTCGAAGTACCTTGCCCGGTGTGTCAGAAATAGATGGCCCGAGATTGTTGGAATTTGGAAACATCTTACCCGATGACCAGATTCGTGACTTTGCCAGTGCTCAGACTGGTGGCTGGTGGCTGTACGCAGTTGCTTTGACATGGGTTCGGTCCCGTCGTATCACAAAATTCAGAAGTCGTTCCGCAGTACCCCCAATGGCTGCAGCAGACGTTCAACGGACAAGTAGATCCGGGCACAGCTGCGTTAGAGCCGCATTCTGCTTTTGCGTCGCAGTTGGATATACTGTGTAGTTTGCACATCATTCAGTTTCTGTTAGCCAAGCTCAATCTTCTCCAAGAGGTGTATGTGGCAAACAGAAGCCAAGCATCGACAGTTCTCTCGTATCGTAGAGTTGCAATTTCAAACAGCGAAGGTCGCTGCATAAAGCTGAGAGTCTGAGATCAAAGCGTAAAACTATCCACACACTTACCAGACTGATTTATCACAATGTTCAGGATCCAAGCCACACTGAGAGGATTACTGTAAGATTTTCATTGCTTGGAAGTTTTGCCAGCCGCTATAACTCACTATACCACTATGTAATTGAGATTTGATAATTAGCAGATACTCATCACAGGAATAATCATGTAACAACACTCATGCAGTCATCGCCTGTGCTAAGTATAGAAACTCACGTTTGACCATTACAACACGCATCATTCGTGCACGGCTGACCCGGGGCACACTGATAGTCTCGTCGAAAGAGTTCGAAGCCCAAGGGCTGAGTGTCTGTCAACGACGCATTCCACACCGTCGGGGCGAGGTGATGCTGAGCAACCGCCGGATGTAGAGGTAGTAATAAAATAGAAAGTTTGCAAAATGAAGTTATACGACCGAAGAGGCCTGAAACCGTTGGTGCCTGGATAGGCATTGTGATGAGCGTTGTTTTCTTCAAATTTGCGCCAACTCAGCCTAAGTGCGAAGAAGCACGTCGAGTGCAAGGTTGCAAGTGTAGAAACGAACAGGGCCAAGAGCAACTTCTTCAATCAAAGTCTCAGCTTGAACGAACAAGAGAGCTGTCACAGCAGAACGGCGGTGATAAGATCTTACAGAGTCAAGTTCGTCTAGTCTCTCTCTCTCTCTCTATCCCCTTGTAGTTCCCGTGTGTGAGAACCAACAGGGCAAACGTCTAGCGGCGGTGTCGACCGCAAAGTCCATGCTGCTACATTGGTACAAGGAGGACGAGAAGCTGTGCCGCCGCTGCCGTGAGGACCAAGCAGTGAGTTATTACTTATCAGCAGTCAACGTTACATCAGGGTAAAAGATCAGTCGCAGGATTATGGCGTGTTTACCATTTTGGGGCCGGGTTCCCACGACCTGTAGATAGCCGTCTCCGGTTTGGTCATGTTGGTAATACGATTTGGATTCCGAGGTGTAAGTGAGAGTGAGAAGAATATCGATTCTCAGCAGCCGTTAGTGCGGCGTAGTGCACGGCTGCGAGGCACAGCAGCAGCATGGTTCACGACGTTTGCAGAGTCTAGACCATAATCATTTCCTTTTCCGGTAACTACTTAGGTAGGTAAGGATTATCTGTGACATACGATCATGCTTACATTCTCGCTGTTGGTAATGTTGGTTCTTTTGCACATGGTCGATCGCCGCATCACGCTGAAGACGACAACTCTCCAACGCCGCAAGATTGCGTGCCGAAACCAACAACTCCGAGTCACGCGAACATTGCTCAGTAATGAGGGACGAGGAATCCTTGTCCCCTATAGTTTGATGGCGGTCTTTCTGAATGTCTTGTTTTATCGGACATGGCTAATTGATTATCTGAACCTTGCCCTCGGATCAATCAACCCACCTCAAGCTCGTCCTGCGCACTACTAGATTTTCATCTTCAAGCAATAACCAGTGGTGACTGACCTCAAGCATGTCTTCCAGCAGCGTGGGTGGTTTCCTGCTACTCTTTGTCGTGCTGGGCACCACCACGGGCATTGTGCCACCAGTTTTGGGTGAACGAAGCAGTAGCGAAGCAACAGCTCTATTAGAGCAAAGACGACAGCACAATAGCCATGTTGTTATGCATTCTTCTTCATCGCTCTCTCCTGAGCACGTCTTTTATGCGAATTCGCAGGCTAACTTTTCGTGGGACGATCCTGAGTTGCGCCGTCGATTGGTAAGTTTCTCACTACACTAGTAAAATGACTCTGAGCTTCGCTCTCTCTGCCTCTCTCTTGTTGTTATTCTTCGCCAAGCTCATTTCTTCTGCCTGGCATCAATTTAGTGGTCCGGCCAACCGGAAATGGCGCAGAAAGAAGGATTGTTGATGCCGACATTTACTACTAAGAAGCAGCACCTTGAAAAACGAGCAGGATCGCCGCGAGTTCTCGGCACGTTGTTCAAGATTCCGAGCTGCTTGGGATGCGCGAGAGCCCAGAATGGGGGCCCCAAGGGGACGATTAGCGAGCTGACCGAGAGTTATCTCGAGGGTGTCCTCCTCAAGACAGACGCCGAGTTATACGACACCTGTCTGTTCTATACAAGTGTATTAATGGACATTGCTGATTCGGAAGCAATCACAAAGATTGGGCCATGGTACACCGGCGCCAAACCACCGGAGAACCTGTCCAAGCCGGCCACTAGCTACGGCTGTATGAACGGTCTCATCACTATCTGGGTAAGTAAAATCTCATCCAACTTCCAATACGAGTACCTAGGACTTGATGAAAGCTAAAAGAAAATCTCGGGAGTAGAACTGCTTCTCAGGCGGAAATGATGTGACGGGGGCTTCGAATAATCCGAAGGAGTACAACTATTGGGAGGTGTATGAGCCGGGCACCGTAAGTATAACCCTTCTTACATTGTCTCATCATGCCCTTCTCTGCAGAAGCCCCAGAGACCTGTTTTGGACTAACCCGTGGTGGTTGTTGCAGTGGCTATACGACGGCCTATACATTCAGGGGCTAGCACCCGGGCTGAACGTCCAGGTCAACATCCGCATGTACTTCGAAAATATGTCAGCAGCGTTCGCGAAGCATTGCGGTGGCACGGTCCGAGTCATGAGCCTCGCTCCCACCAACCTAGGCAAATATCCGAATATCTGGGGCAACAAGGAATTGCCCGCGTTGCGAGCCAACCTCAACAGCGCATCTAAATATAGGCCCGTGAATCTCATCGCCATCGACGCCAAGGACCCGACCATGCAATACATGATAGACTGGACCACCCTCCACGCGACCAAGATACTTTCGAAAGATGATCCGTTGTACTACGATCCGGCCCAGTTGCCACGCAGAGATACATGCGATTCCAATGTCAACTACCAGCTAGATGGCCAGGATTGGTTTGGATAACTAAGTGACGGAGCGAGGGAACAACCCTGGTGAGCAATAGGCTGAGTAGTTAAAGGCGTACGATGGGAATGGCGATTGATTGGTGTTCCCATCAATCGAGACAGAAAGGGGGTTATAGCAGTATTACGGTGATTACTATCTATCATGTTCGTGCAGAGACTTGAATGCATAGTAGTTTTCTAAGCACTTCGCGCTCCCTAATAATAGTTTGACTCGCCCCTTAACGCTGGTAAATAGTAAATAGTATGCGGCTCGTAATTACTCGAATCGACATGGAGAGCAGCACTAGTTATTTCCGTGCGGTTCAGAAATACTGTTGTTGAGTGCTTTGTTGCCTAGGTCGTTGGTGGGCCCCTTGTATAGTACTTCTTGGGTACATAGTACCTATACATACTTGATGATACTTTGCCTCCATCTAACATGCAGTTGGCTCGGCGGTGCATGAAACTATTGAACTTCTCTGTAACATGGAGGCATCGTCAGGCGATACGACAACGCAACACAAACCAGACCTCATGACTCATATCCTCGACCACTATTGTCTGTAAGTTGGTAAATTAGCACACGAGACTCAGCTCATTTCTTCCAGCATTTCTTCCAAGTCAATGCATTAGGTCTCACTCTCTAACCAACGCAACCATCATCAGCCCAGGATGGACCCCGGTATCACCAACTACACATTTCAACTCCCAGTTGACACCACGCGCCCCGTGTCCCTGGGATGTTTCGAGACGTGCGCAAAGGATTTCGAGAGCGGCCAACTATCCTATGACAAATTCTTGGATGCTGCCCTTGCACACGTTGTCGGCGACGACCCATTGGTTCGCCATCCAGAAGACTGCGATCTCGCCAACCTCGCGAAGCTGTCCACATGTGGTCCTATGGGCCCCGTCGCCGCCGCAATTAAGCTATGCATGCTGTGCGACAAAAGGGGCTTTTCCCAAGAGGTCATCGAGATGCTTCGCCGCATGGATCCTTCCTCGATGGCCTCCTCTGCTGAGCTTCTTCACCCCTCGGCACTTCCTACCGACCTGCCACCGCTACAACTTCAGGTTGTCATCATCGCTGCTCTTCGACGAGGGTTCGCCGACCTCGCCACAGGCATTCTGTCGGCGGCCCCCGAACCTCCCGAACAGTCCCTCTTCAATCTGTTAGACAGTGAGGTGTGTCCCGTCGGCCTCCTTAACCTGCAGAACTTCAAGAAGTTTCCTATCTCCTTCTGGACGGCGGCTCTAAAAGCCCACTGGCTCATGCCGTCTCCCGATCTGGTTAGAGTTGCGGCGGAGACAGGGCCGCCTGGTGCGCCGTTGCTGCGTGCGCTGCTGGACGATCCCGCCCTGGACCTCACTCTTGACACGGATCGCCTGCCGGTGTACAACCTGCTCCTAGGTTGGGTGGCGGAGAAGCACGACGACCCGTCGCTGCTGCGCGACATCCTAGCGCGCATGCCTCCTAACACCAAGCTAAACCCGTGGATGCTCCGGACCGTAGTACGGGTGCGCTCGCAAGGCGGCGCCGAGATGCTTGCCGTACTCCTCGACTATCGCGATAGCGATGGTCAAGGTCTGGACATTAACTGGCGAGACAAGAAGAAGATTACAATAGCTATGCTTACCGATGTGTGGTCCGGCGACTGGTGGTACCAGGATTCGCTGACGGCGCTGCACAAGGCGGCGGAGAATGGGAATGCGGACGCGGTCCGCTTTCTAATCTCCAAAGGCGCAAACATAGATGAACCCGAGTGTAACGGGCTGACGGCAAGAGATCTGGCGTTGAAGGCTGGACACCACGAAGTAGTACGGCTGTTTGACGAAGCAGCAAAGCAAAAGCCCCAAGAAGATTGAAAAGTGAGCGAGTGGTTTGTTGTAACTTGTAAGGGGCAATCTTAAATCTGCGCCCCCACTTTCTTTCTTTTTGTGAAGAGCCCCCTGAATACTTCGACACTCTATTGTCGCACTGACTATACACTACACATAACATGAACTATATACGTGCAATAGTAACGATGAATTCGCTTGCTGCTGGCTGAGCAAAATGCATACCTAACATCTATCCCTTTGACTACCATCTAAGCTACAAAATGCCAAGCCAAGCCAAGCCATAACCCAATCGAATTGTGAAGAATAGGGGTGTGTGCAAGGGTAAGCACCCAATGATATTTAGGCTTGGCATTTTGCAGCACCTGGCAGTCAAAGGGATACCAGATATTTATTACTCAATGTAGTGTAAAAGAGCAAAAGTTCTATAGACCTTGGAGCCTTTAAATGCTAGTTGGACTTGCACAATGCTATTAAAGTCAAAGATCTTTACAAGGGCGTCGTGTTGTTTACTTGGGGCATCCGCCGGGGGGGGGGGGGGGGGAAGGGAGATTGCACAACCGAGATAGTTTTTTATAATTATCGTAAACATTTGTATTAATAATTATTAATTGAAAAAATGCTCGTTTTAGAAATAATTAGGGAA